>CM055731.1:26077217-26227217 GCA_029465975.1 Dallia pectoralis | reverse complement strand
AACAGGTTTACCTCACATGTTTACCAAACAGGTTTACCCCACATTTTTACCAAACAGGTTTACCTCACATGTTTACCAAACAGGTTTACCTCACATGTTTACCCCACATGTTTACCAAACACACACACACACACACACACACACATGCATACTAGTCTGATGTATTCCCAAGTCTTTCTTCACGTATGGATTCTTCTGAAATGCTGTGATGTTGCATGGATCAATGTCATGTCTGTATTTCCTGTTGTAACACTGTGAATATGTTCTCCCAGAGAGACCTGAGTGGGATGAAACCCTATGGGGTGTCAAGATGTCCCTCCCCCAAACACACACACACACAAGATGTCCCTTCCCCAAACACACACACACACACACACACACACACACAAGATGTCCCTCCCCAAAAAACACACACACACACACACACACACACACAAGATGTCCCTTCCCCAAACACACACATGTCACACACATGGAATGCAATATTTAATATTGACAGTCTGGTCTGCCCTATTAGCCGTGAACTTTGACTCCATGGCAACCGATATGATTGGCAGATTGACTTAATTTCTGAAGATATTGATTTCCTGTCCCTCTTTGCCATTGTTGTGGACTGATGGTTATTGGCTGTGCATCTTCTATAGTAGTGTGCTATTAGTGTTGTTGGTGCTATAGGTGTCTGTGTTGGTGAACTGGAGAGAAAGTGACACAGGCAGCGGTTGAGATTGAGAAACGGAGGGGCAAATGTGGAGGAAGAGATAAACCAAATCTAAATAAAAGGGCCCTTGTTTTGATGACGACTACATTCATACAGCATCCTGTATATTTCTTTATCCGGTCTTGGCAAATTAACTTGTTTAAATCCTCCTTGGTGGCCTGGAAGGATCTTCTGTTTGGTGTTTTTATTCGGGAGCAAACCGACAACCAACTCAGAGCATGTTAATTAATAAAAAAAAACGAAATTGGTTTTTAATGGAAGGAAAAAACATTGTCCACTATTTCTATTTTCTCTGACGTACATTCATTTTTTAAGGGATTATTATTGGCTCTGTGGAAGAGTAAATGTTGTTCGCCCATTATGCTAATTGCTAATTGGTCTGTATAACACTAGAATGCATTATTTCCTTTTACTTGGGCCGTTTTTCACGCTCCCAAGCTCAGAACTCAAACGTGTTTTACGCACTTTGTTTTAAGATCAACATGTTTGAAGCACAGAGAAGTGTTTTTTGTGAAAATGGTGTTGTCTAAATACATTTTTACTAATCAGCTGTTTTTCAACCATCAAAGTGCCCCTATGAGAATAGATGTGAATTAAATGAGAGTTTTAAATTATCTGTGTTCAGTTTACTACATGCAGTAAGTGAGTCCATTTGTGGATTATAGTACTTTGGAGTTGATGATGCATTATTTTCTGAAAGATTAAAGATTAAGTATTAACAAAGATAAGTATTTAACTTCTGAGCGACTATCAGTACACACTAACAAAGAGAAGCATTTAGCTTCTGTGTGGCTATCGCTATGTGCTAGTAAAAATAAACATTTAGCTTCTGTGTGGCTATCGCTATGTGCTAGTAAAAGTAAACATTTAGCTTCTGTGTGGCTATCGCTATGTCCTAGTAAAAATAAACATTTAGCTTCTGTGTGGCTATCGCTATGTGCTAGTAAAAATAAACATTTAGCTTCTGTGTGGCTATAGCTATGTGCTAGTAAAAATAAACGTTTGGCTTCTGAGGGAAATGCATTACATACAAACAAAAACAAACATTTAATCTCTGTATGACTAAAATCGCATGCTAACAAAAAAGCACCAGCTGTCTGTAGGACTAATGTTACGTGCTAACAAAAAGAAGAATTTTGAGCTCACGTTCATGTGAGATCTAGTTATTTAATGAATTATTCCAGTTGCTATGACGGCACATAAGTTCTGAAATACAAAACATTCACAGGTGCCGGACATCTCCAATTATGCATGCCACATTAAACATCTCAATTCTACTCTGAACAGCGCAGTCGAAGATCTATGCTATGACCCGGGAGGACTGAGCTTGCTATCAAATCTGTAGGTCTGACTGACACACACACACACACACACACAGACACGCAGACACGCAGACACACAGACACACAGACACACAGACACACAGACACACAGACAGACAGACAGACAGACACATCCAACCACACAGTTGGCTGTTAAAAGTAATGCTTGCCTTATCACATTATATCTAGTTGAGTGTAATGGTTTAGAGGAACGCAGAAGTCGTTTGTACAAAATCAAATAATGACTCAACCGATCTTCACGTAATTGGAGTGTCGTTGTCAGGGGGGCAGAACAATGGTGCTTCCATGTCAATCATCTGCTGAAATAATGCCTCTCCAGAGACGCTCTTATTGGTGTTCTTTATGCACTTTCAGGGCCCTAGCTGCCATTAATACAACACACTCATTTGTTTAATTTCAACAGTTCAACATCACAGTTATTTAAAAGCGAGTACTTGTTTCAGGTTGTCATGCTGCACACCAGTTTAACAGTAGATCCGGAAGGTTCCTGCTGTCGGGTCTAGTTGGATACAGCTAGCAGCATTCCACAGTCCCAAATGGTTCCCTGTTACGTAATGTTCACCGTGTCCAAGTTGACCACTTTGTGGTCTGGCGGGAGATTTGGGTCCCTGCTGGGGTCATTGTGTTGTTCAGATTTAGGTAAGCAGTAATGTTTGGATTGTTTGGTCATATAGTCTAGGTCGTTTCCTTTGGCAACTAGGGAACGGCAAAAAGAAAAGAGCAACAAATTACAGTTATTCTATTTCAGTTGTTCTTCACCCCAGTTCAATCAGGTCCAACATATTGTTTTTGGGCCGGAGACAGAACATTGGTGGAGTACTGTTTAATCTCATGTGGATAGACAACATAAACATAAATGTTATTGCAGATCTGTCATGGAACATTGCTTTGCATGAGAAAAGGAACAGCATTAGTTCCAGTGCCTTGAACGTTGAACCGAATTTGCAGATGTTAGCGTATTTCGGATTTCAGGAGAAGAGGGGAGATTTAGCACAAAGACTTGTGGGTAATTTTCAAAGACAGTAGGTGGAGCTCCAAAAACCCAGATCTTAGTAACACATCTGACCAATTACTTGAGACTAGTTCTGGCTTAACCGAGATTTAACAAAATTGCCAATGGCTTTGATACTATAATTAGTCATAGATTATCCAATTGTAGATTTTTATTTGATACAACACTTTTAGTTTTTGTAAGTCACAAAAAAGGAAAATTTCTTTTTTAGACAAAAATGTCAGACTGTCTTTGACAAAAACCTCATAATGTCTCAGACAAAAACCTCATACTGTCTCAGACAAAAACCCGAATATTTACATATGTGTAGCAAAGAACAGTGTAGGATGTCATTGTAAGGTGTCGCTGAAAACGACTTGTAAAGCTTGTCCGTCTGTTTTTTCTTTTCATCTTTATACACCGTAAAACATCACAGTGATGTCGACACAGCAAACTAAAATGGCTGCCATTGTTCAGACATGAGAGGTAAAAAGGAGCTAGTCCTCTAGTCATCAACATCTTGACTGTAGTGCCTCAAGGCTAGGTTGTGTTCTCCCTTTCATCTTCATGTCTCCTTTGGTCATCACTGAGGACCCGTTTGCTGCGAATACAAGGACAAGAGCTTCAGTGCAATTACCCAGGTTGCACCTCTGCTGCTGCTCTGGGTATTTCATTCAAAGCCTTTGTGTTTGTTTGAAGAACTACTAACATTAGGTTTGATGTTTCTCTCTTCTTTCTTCTTTTAAGACTTAATGTCATCAAGACCGGAACATTCTTAATATCCTGTGTTACAGTGTCTCATTATATTAGTGTGTAACCTTTTTACAGCAGCCGGAAATCAATATAATAAACTAATAATTGGATATTGATAGGCAGTGTTACTTAATTATTGATTTGATAAACTTTGACCCTGGTCTTACTCTAACACACCTGTGTGGTCTGCCAGCCAGTGACGTATATATACTAAACACAAATTCCCTGGCACTAGGTCATTAATTAGGAGGAAGGCAATCTGAAACCTAATTATCCCTAATGCAAGCAATCGTTGAACAATCAAAGGCATTTAGTGTCTATTTGTTAATCAACTACATGTTTGTTAATTGTTTGGAGATGATAGAGTGAGAGAAAGAGAGACAAAAGGAGAGGGAGAGAGACAGCCATGGTAGTGTGTCTAATTTAAATGGGGGGTTAATTGTTTGACTGTTTATTGTTTGCATTTTGTAGCGGCAGCATCTTTTAATTGGTCAGTTACTGATGTCTTCAAGCACCAATAGAGTTGTTCAACGGCAGAGATTTGTTTTCCCATCCACTCAGATATGTTTTATTTGTGTGTTTCCAAAATGTAAAGCTGATTTGTTGTTGTCTGTGTTCATACAGGAAGCCCAAGTCATTGTTTTGTTCTTCACATTAGTTTTTTGACAAATCACATTGGGTCTTTTTTGGAGAGGATGGGACAGCACTCTCTGAGGTAAAGATTCTTTAAAGATCTACGGATTGGTCAAGCTATGTAGGACATTCAAAATACGATGAAACACAACGTAAAATTTCGGAGAATCCCTTTAATGTCGTGTATACAAGTGGATTCTACTTTAGATAAAATCCCTTTGTACATTACTTTACAGATAAATAATCTAAGTGTGTTTACTGTACATTACTTTACAGATAAATAATCTAAGTGTGTTTACTGTACATTACTTTACAGATAAATAATCTAAGTGTGTTTACTGTACATTACTTTACAGATAAATAATCTAAGTGTGTTTCCGGTACATTACTTTACAGAGAAATAATCTAAGTGTGTTTACTGTACATTACTTTACAGATAAATAATCTTAGTGTGTTTCCGGTACATTACTTTACAGAGAAATAATCTAAGTGTGTTTACTGTACATTACTTTACAGATAAATAATCTAAGTGTGTTTACTGTACATTACTTTACAGAGAAATAATCTAAGTGTGTTTACTGTACATTACTTTACAGAGAAATAATCTAAGTGTGTTTACTGTACATTACTTTACAGAGAAATATTCTAAGTGTGTTTACAGTACATTAACATTAACTGATAGCCACATTGAATTAAAAGCAATCTAGTTAGGTTGTTTTTTATCAGAATGTTGGTGATTTGGATTCTGGTGGACATCTGTCTTAGTTTGTCAGAGCAAGGTCCTCTATTGTCTTTAGTTAACATAATTCTGGAAAAAAGTTTCCTCTAAATGATGCAAAAGAAATATGTAAATGACCGCTAGAAGAAAAGGTAATAGAGTTGCTTTGAAAAAAAATGTGTCACTGCTCTATAGTTTGAAATGTTTGCTTTCTTACATCTAGTTTGTTTGTTTGGTTGACCTTGGTTGTTTATCTCAAATTTTTACGTGAGCGTGTCTGTTTTAGGACGAGTTAATCACACAGCCTAGCTCAGAAGCTGCCCGTAGAAAGCAGATGGATGAAAACAGATGAATACGAGGCTTTACTCTCAATGATCGCATCCCTGAATAAATCGTCAGTACATTCGGCAGGGATTTCTGAAGAGGATCAAAAGAGAAATGGACATGTTTTGATGACAAAGGCACGGTATTATTCTGTTGTTTTTGAGGTGCTTGCAGTTGTTTATTGCGCCCCAGGCCTTCTCTGTCTCATGGCGATGCGGGGCGCTTAACAGAATGATGCAATTTAGGGACTGATAAAGGGATGTGCATTTATTGTGTGGGGTGAAATATTGAGCCGGTATAATGCATGTTCTGCCCCATCCTAGCTACTTATCTTTGATCACGAAATGTGCCATTGATTCCCTGGGAAATGTTGACATAAAATAAGTCAAACGTATGGCTGACCTTTCTGAATATCCCAGGGCAAGAGGAGACAAAGACTGGGAATATCTGCTCAAATTATTCTACCTTGACATTTTAGTGGCAACCGCCAGTTTAGCATTCTGGACCGGGGCCGGTGGGAGAAATGTCACCTTTTTATTTACTTGGGGGAATTGTGCAATTAAATATGACTTTAAGTCCACCCAGCCTCGGTTGTGTTTACTTTCTGTCGCGAGAAAAGAAAGTGTCCTGCATACGGACTGACATTTCCAGCGATTCCGATGCGTGACCTCGGCTCGATGACCTTTCTCCACTCCATTTAGGATGGGCCTTTAGATCCCTCTGGGCCGACTTCACTGACCTCTGAGTTTGAGGTCTGTCCGTGTTATGTCAAGACGGATTGTGACGTCTCTCTGCAGCTAGAATATGGCTGCTGTTCCCTATTTGGTTTGGCACCACGCGCCCATGGGCCACTAGTTAGAAGTTGGGCACCATCTTCAGACTCAACCCAACATCCTGTTCATGGAGGTGAATATCTTGTCCATCTAGCTGAACCTACCTCTCCATCCATAATGATGGAAGACAATTTAACAGGATGATTACAGATTGTTCCAGCAAGAACTGGAAGATCAAAGGAAACTGATGCAACATTTTAATTGGTGTGTAGATGCTGTATGTGTGTGTGTGTGTGTGTGTGTGTGTGTGTTTAGGGTGGGTTTAGCTGGGTGTTGCTCTATCTAAAATACACAAGGTCCCTCATTGGACTGTAAATAAAATCGATCTGCAGATCCCTGAGATCAAAAACTGGTTTCCCCAGCAGGTTTTCTGCTTTCTTACATATAAATGGTCGAAAGTTGGTCAGAATAAACTGCTCTGGATGGCACAGAGGATCACACTGTATAAATCATTCATAATAAATGGGATTTATTAATCTGTTGCCATTTATTTAGCCTTTTCTGTATACCATAATTACTTTTTATAAACTCTCAAAATATATTACCACTTTAAGGTTTTTAACCTAAAACTCTAGTTTAAGACCTCCAGTCCAAATGATATAACCTGCTGTCCTCTCTACTCCTGTCCTCTCTACTCCTGTCCTCTCTTCTCCTGTCCTCTCTACTCCTGTCCTCTCTACTCCTGTCCTCTCTACTCCTGTCCTCTCTACTCCTGTCCTCTCTTCTCCTGTCCTCTCTACTCCTGTCCTCTCTACTCCTGTCCTCTCTACTCCTGTACTCTCTACTCCTGTCCTCTCTACTCCTGTCCTCTCTACTCCTGTCCTCTCTTCTCCTGTCCTCTCTACTCCTGTCCTCTCTACTCCTGTCCCCTCTACTCCTGTCCTCTCTACTCCTGTCCTCTCTACTCCTGTCCTCTCTACTCCTGTCCTCTCTACTCCTGCCCCCTCTACTCCTGTCCTCTCTACTCCTGTCCTCTCTACTCCTGTCCTCTCTACTCCTGTCCTCTCTACTCCTGTCCTCTCTACTCCTGTCCTCTCTTCTCCTGTCCTCTCTACTCCTGTCCTCTCTACTCCTGTCCTCTCTACTCCTGTACTCTCTACTCCTGTCCTCTCTACTCCTGTCCTCTCTACTCCTGTCCTCTCTACTCCTGTCCTCTCTTCTCCTGTCCTCTCTACTCCTGTCCTCTCTTCTCCTGTCCCCTCTACTCCTGTCCTCTCTACTCCTGTCCTCTCTACTCCTGTCCTCTCTACTCCTGTCCCCTCTACTCCTGTCCCCTCTACTCCTGTCCTCTCTACTCCTGTCCCCTCTACTCCTGTCCTCTCTACTCCTGTCCTCTCTACTCCTGTCCTCTCTACTCCTGTCCTCTCTACTCCTGTCCTCTCTACTCCTGTCCCCTCTACTCCTGTCCCCTCTACTCCTGTCCCCTCTACTCCTGTCCCCTCTACTCCTGTCCTCTCTACTCCTGTCCCCTCTACTCCTGTCCCCTCTACTCCTGTCCCCTCTACTCCTGTCCTCTCTACTCCTGTCCCCTCTACTCCTGTCCTCTCTACTCCTGTCCTCTCTACTCCTGTCCTCTCTACTCCTGTCCTCTCTACTCCTGTCCTCTCTACTCCTGTCCTCTACTCCTGTCCTCTCTACTCCTGTCCTCTCTACTCCTGTCCTCTCTACTCCTGTCCTCTCTACTCCTGTCCTCTCTACTCCTGTCCCCTCTACTCCTGTCCCCTCTACTCCTGTCCTCTCTACTCCTGTCCTCTCTACTCCTGTCCCCTCTACTCCTGTCCTCTCTACTCCTGTCCCCTCTACTCCTGTCCTCTCTACTCCTGTGCCCTCTACTCCTGTCCTCTCTACTCCTGTCCTCTCTACTCCTGTCCCCTCTACTCCTGTCCTCTCTACTCCTGTCCTCTCTACTCCTGTCCTCTCTACTCCTGTCCTCTCTACTCCTGTCCCCTCTACTCCTGTCCCCTCTACTCCTGTCCCCTCTACTCCTGTCCCCTCTACTCCTGTCCTCTCTACTCCTGTCCCCTCTACTCCTGTCCCCTCTACTCCTGTCCCCTCTACTCCTGTCCTCTCTACTCCTGTCCCCTCTACTCCTGTCCTCTCTACTCCTGTCCTCTCTACTCCTGTCCTCTCTACTCCTGTCCTCTCTACTCCTGTCCTCTCTACTCCTGTCCTCTACTCCTGTCCTCTCTACTCCTGTCCTCTCTACTCCTGTCCTCTCTACTCCTGTCCTCTCTACTCCTGTCCTCTCTACTCCTGTCCCCTCTACTCCTGTCCTCTCTACTCCTGTCCTCTCTACTCCTGTCCTCTCTACTCCTGTCCCCTCTACTCCTGTCCTCTCTACTCCTGTCCCCTCTACTCCTGTCCTCTCTACTCCTGTGCCCTCTACTCCTGTCCTCTCTACTCCTGTCCTCTCTACTCCTGTCCTCTCTACTCCTGTCCTCTTCTCCTGTCCTCTCTACTCCTGTCCTCTCTACTCCTGTCCTCTCTACTCCTGTCCTCTCTACTCCTGTCCTCTCTACTCCTGTCCTCTCTACTCCTGTCCTCTCTACTCCTGTCCTCTCTACCTCCGTTTACTGTCCCAACAATCTATTCCCCTGGCTATCACCCCCACATTTCCATATAATATTGTTAAAACATGCCTAATGAAAGTTATTGTATTGTGTGAACTATGAAGTAAAAAGCAACAAAACACTTATTAATAAGAGTAAATAAAAAAATCACATAAATTGTTTATAACCCATGATAGTGAAATGTTCTTCATTTCCCAGAAGTACTTGTTATGAAAAATGTGTTTGTTTATCAGCCGCTGATTTCTTTTATATATTCCCTTATAGTTTTAACCAGCGTTACTGTTTTACTTATTCAATGTATTCCCGTACGACTCCAAACGGGTATTTGTTTTGTGCATAATAATTTGTGAGAAGAGCTGGGAACTGATTTAATAGTGCCTCCATCTATCTAGTTTTTACAATCACCACAGAGACGTATTCATGGTCACCACAGAGACATATTTACTATCACCACGGAGATGTATTCACGGTCACCACAGAGACATATTTACTATCACCACAGAGACGTATTCACGGTCACCACAGAGACATATTTACTATCACCACGGAGACGTATTCACGGTCACCACAGAGACGTATTCACGGTCACCACGGAGACGTATTTACTATCACCATGGAGATGTATTCACGGTCACCACGGAGACGTATTTACTATCACCACGGAGATGTATTCACGGTCACCACGGAGATGGATATTCATAATTCATCTGAATTAAAACGATGTTAGGAAAAACTGATTATTACTGAAATCTGGGGACAACTTTGCAAAAGGCTAAACACCATATAATGTAAATCATACAACATTGTGTCACCGAAATATGTTGGAATTCTAGGTAATAAGCAGTTCAAAGTATTGTATTGCTGTTATGTACACCTGTGTGGTAAAGTGTACTGAATGGAAAATGTTTATAATGTTTGTAATGAAATGGTGTAAAAGCAAACACTAACTGAAGTGAATTAGTCTCTTGTCAAATGGGGCGAGGAGTGTGGTAGGGTGAGGATGTGTGGTAGGGTGAGGTTGGTGAGGATGTGTGGTAGGGTGAGGATGTGTGGTAGGGTGAGGTTGGTGAGGATGTGTGGTAGGGTGAGGATGTGTGGTAGGGTGAGGTTGTGTGGTAGGGTGAGGTTGGTGAGGATGTGTGGTAGGGTGAGGATGTGTGGTAGGGTGAGGTTGGTGAGGATGTGTGGTAGGGTGAGGATGTGTGGTAGGGTGAGGTTGGTGAGGATGTGTGGTAGGGTGAGGATGTGTGGTAGGGTGAGGTTGTGTGGTAGGGTGAGGTTGGTGAGGATGTGTGGTAGGGTGAGGATGTGTGGTAGGGTGAGGATGGTGAGGATGTGTGGTAGGGTGAGGATGTGTGGTAGGGTGAGGTTGTGTGGTAGGGTGAGGTTGGTGAGGATGTGTGGTAGGGTGAGGATGGTGAGGGTGTGTGGTAGGGTGAGGATGTGTGGTAGGGTGAGGTTGGTGAGGATGTGTGGTAGGGTGAGGATGTGTGGTAGGGTGAGGATGTGTGGTAGGGTGAGGTTGTGTGGTAGGGTGAGGTTGGTGAGGATGTGTGGTAGGGTGAGGATGGTGAGGATGTGTGGTAGGGTGAGGATGGTGAGGATGTGTGGTAGGGTGAGGTTGGTGAGGATGTGTGGTAGGGTGAGGATGGTGAGGATGTGTGGTAGGGTGAGGTTGGTGAGGATGTGTGGTAGGGTGAGGATGGTGAGGGTGTGTGGTAGGGTGAGGATGTGTGGTAGGGTGAGGATGTTCATACTGTATAGGTCAGTATAAAGGGTGAATAGTTCTGTAACATTTTAGGGCTGAGTATTCTGCATAAAGTAAAATTAATAAAAAACACAGAAAGAGGCTTGGAAGTTAATTTTGTTCCGTAGCCAAACCTTTAAAATGTCTTTGAAAACAGCCAGTTGGATGAGAATGACTTTCAAGTGCTGTATATTCACAAAGTGTGTGAGTGTGTGTGTGTGTGTGTTAGTGTGTATGCATGTGTGTGTGTGTGTGAGAGTGTGTTAGTGTGAGTGTCTGTGAGTGAGTGTGTACGCATGTCTGTGTGTGTGTGTGTGTATGGGGGGGGCTTTTTAGCCTAATTGCACTCAGCATGTGGTAAACAGTTATTCAAACCTGACAAGCATAAAGTTTATACTCATAGGATGAAAATAATGGAGAGAATCGACATCTCAAATAGTGCCCTATTCTGTAAAGCACAATACTTGTGACCAGGGACCGTGCTGCTATGAAAGGGAATAGTGTGCAGTTTGGAACACGTGAAGAATCACACCATCGTTTCTCCTCAGAAACTAAGCCTGTTACATGTTATTCAGCTTCAAGACAATCCTTTCAAGTCACCATTTCCTTGTGTTCCCGGTTATCTACTTTCCAGCCCGTCTTTCGCTCTTTCCAAATCCACTCAAAGATTTTCTATTAGGGTTCCTCGTTTGAATAATTTACAAGCAGGAGAAACGGAGGAGAGTGAAATGCTTATTTTTAGTTGTGCGCTGGTGGTTTTGGTTTTAACAGAATGCCTAATGATTGCCGATAGGCCACTGCGTTAATCCTGTCTATATGAGAGACCCTACCACTGGGCCGGGCCCTGTGGTAGCCAGAGGGGAAAAATGGGGGTGGGAAACCTCCAGTCTGCTCCATCAGCCCAGATGAAAGACTCCCCCACCCTGGTACCCTTCCTATTGGGCCTGTGTTTCTGTGTATTTCTGTTTTGTGTGTGTGTGTGTGTGTGTGTGTGTGTGTAAAAAGAGAGTGGTTTAGCTCTTCCCATTTGCCTCTGCTGCCAGGATTCAAACAGGAGTAGTTGGATGTGGAGAAGGAACAGGTCTCCAGGGTTTAACGTGCGTTAGCTCTGGCTAATCCTGGTTGTCACTCACTCAACCCTGTTCTTACAGACCTCTGTAGCTGTCATTACCCTTTAGCATTATCGCCCTGTTCTTACAGACCTCTGTAGCTGTCATTACCCTTTAGCATTATCGCCCTGTTCTCACAGATCTCTGTAGCTGTCATTACCCTTTAGCATTATCGCCCTGTTCTTACAGATCTCTGTAGCTGTCATTACCCTTTAGCATTATCGCCCTGTTCTTACAGACCTCTGTAGCTGTCATTACCCTTTAGCATTATCGCCCTGTTCTTACAGACCTCTGTAGCTGTCATTACCCTTTAGCATTATCGCCCTGTTCTTACAGACCTCTGTAGCTGTCATTACCCTTTAGCATTATCGCCCTGTTCTTACAGACCTCTGTAGCTGTCATTACCCTTTAGCATTATCGCCCTGTTCTTACAGACCTCTGTAGCTGTCATTACCCTTTAGCATTATCGCCCTGTTCTTACAGACCTCTGTAGCTGTCATTACCCTTCAGCATTATCGCCCTGTTCTTACAGATCTCTGTAGCTGTCATTACCCTTTAGCATTATCGCCCTGTTCTTACAGACCTCTGTAGCTGTCATTACCCTTTAGCATTAACGCCCTGTTCTTACAGATCTCTGTAGCTGTCATTACCCTTTAGCATTATCGCCCTGTTCTTACAGACCTCTGTAGCTGTCATTACCCTTTAGCATTATCGCCCTGTTCTTACAGACCTCTGTAGCTGTCATTACCCTTTAGCATTAACGCCCTGTTCTTACAGATCTCTGTAGCTGTCATTACCCTTTAGCATTATCGCCCTGTTCTTACAGACCTCTGTAGCTGTCATTACCCTTTAGCATTATCGCCCTGTTCTTACAGATCTCTGTAGCTGTCATCACCCTTTAGCATTATCGCCCTGTTCTTACAGATCTCTGTAGCTGTCATTACCCTTTAGCATTATCGCCCTGTCCTCACAACCTAAGAGTTGACAATTACAAGTCATATTAGCATCTGAATATGTCTGATTATGCCGGTCTGCATTAGATATTCAAAGAGGGCCTCGCAATCCAATTAAACGAGAGGGCTTTAAAGGCACTGGCAAACATGACTGAACGCGAAGCTTAGGCTGACAAACAAGTCCAATTCCGTGAGGTTGGAGGGACTTGGCAGGAGGCTAAATTACAATGTGGGATGGTTGTTAAAAAGCCGCTGTGTTTCTGATGCAGAGTCTGTGACAGACTCACTTCTGTACACTCATAGTGTTTAGCTGTTACACGTGCGTGCGTGTGCACGTGAACACTAATAAAGGGACACAACGTTGCGCACGTTTATATCATGTGCGCACACATACACGCACATACACACAAATAAATACAAACACAAATAAACATGCTCACACACGCGCGCACACATAAATAAACAGAGACAGACAGACAGACACTGGAGATGTATGTGTCTGTCTCTGCCAGGCTGTGTCAGTTGTTTTCGGTCCGTGTCTGATGGTTTTCCACTGGCTAGTGTGATAAATATATTCGGAGTGAAATGAACCAAGATAAACGCTCTAATTTAAAATGACGTAGTTAAGAGGAGAGTCGCTGTCGGATTAATACGACTGAAACGCCTTTGAGGACTCAGAGTTTGGGGTCGAGACATAAAGGGAAGGACAAAGATAAAGATGTGTGCCATCCTGGTTTTATTTTCAAAAGCTTTTAATTACCCAGAGGCATGTACTCTATTTGGAGAGGGCTACTTGTCTATTATATTTACTAGCCTGTCTTACACCAGTCAGTAAGTCTGTCCCCCAATAGACAAGACAAGCAGTTATTGGGTCAATCATTCACTCAGGACTTCAGTCAGTCTGTCACCCAGCCAGTCAATCAGTGAACATTTCAGTCAGTTAGCACGTCTGTCAGTTCCTCAGTCAGTTAGTCAGTCAGTTAGCACGTCTGTCAGTTCCTCAGTCAGTTAGTCAGTCAGTTAGCACGTCTGTCAGTTCCTCAGTCAGTTAGTCAGTCAGTTAGCACGTCTGTCAGTTCCTCAGTCAGTTAGTCAGTCAGTTAGCACGTCTGTCAGTTCCTCAGTCAGTCAATCAGAATGTCAGAATCCTAGTCAAATATTCTGGAATTTCTGCATTGTAATATTAGAGAATTTCTGTGATGTACAATACAGGTATAATGTAATATAATGTAATCTAACTTGCAAGGTTTCAAGGTTTTTTTCACCAGAAATAGTTTTACATACAACATTTATTCACCAGAAATGGTTTTACATACAAATGGTTTTACATACAACATTTATTCACCAGAAATGCTTTTACATACAAATGGTTTTACATACAAATGGTTTTACATACAATGGCGCATCTTAAAGTGATCAACATGCTCATGTGAAATCCTGTTTCTGTTCCTGTTTCTGTACAAGCGAAACAAACAATCATTGAATAGAGTTACAATGTTGTACCATGTAAATATCTGAAAGTATAGTTTTTAGAGCTTTTTTATATACAGCGAGTGTGCTTTAACTGGTCCAATAGCAATGCACTCTAGTTTACATAGTGAGTTACATTGATGTCTATGTAATCATTATAAATGTAATGACTTGTGCCACCCAGTTTAACATACATAAAAGTGAATATATGTACAGCATATATATATATATATATATATTATGTAAATCAGTAGTAAAAGACCAGGGCCTCTTCAGGGAGATCCGGAGTCCCATTTTTTGGGATGTGCTCTCTACTGGGATCTCCCATGTGCTTGAATGCCATTAGAGTGGCACAAAAGCTAGTCCTTTTGGCACTCACCCTATCGAAACTATTGAACAATGCCTTTCTGTCCACAACTCTTAAACTCTGCCCTGTGCGTAACGTTCGGGGGTTGTAGCAGATACAGGAAACACACTGGAAGCAAGCGCGGAGATTTCCGTAATAATATGTGCTTTTAATCACACACACACATTCGTACACGGACTCGGGAACACACGAAACACGGAGATTACCTCTACATAGAAAACGAACCATTACATAGACAATGAACGACAACCACAGAACGGAAACTAGGAACTTAAATACTAGAACTGATTACATACAAATGAGGAACAGGTGTTACAAACGACAGGTGACAATCATCAGTCCTTGATTCTCCGCTCTCTGTTGACGGGACCGTGCCAACTCCGAGAGGGAGAGACCTCACACGTCACACTGTGTCTCTAATGTCTGGAGTCCGTTATTGTGGCATAAATAAAGCAATAAGAAGATACAGTTCACGGTTATTAGTTTGTTTCCCTGTACAATGTCACCGTACTGTCACTCTGAGGAGAGCGTCAGCTGCTAAATCACTTGGTGTGGAAATGCATTGTGGGTACAATGGCAATGTAGGAAACATAGTGGATAGGGGTAAGGGGATAGGGTTTAGGGTTTAGGGGTCTGTGTTACCATGGGACAGAAGTTGGCTGTTTAATGGTCTTGATATGGAAGATAATGAAGATGGAATAAATCTTTTCAACTAGTGTTGTCATCTTAAATTTACTGTGAGGGATACGACAGATGCTGACGAGAGAAGTTGACAACGTTTGAGAGCTTCTGTCATTACCGATAATAAAGAGGTGTCGAAACAACGTTTGAGAGCTGCTGTCATTATCGATAATGAAGAGTAAGTCGTTGAGCTGAACAGCGCTTGTAAATGTCATTATGGTTTCACTTCCTGTGCCTGCTATGAAGAGAGGCTGTGAGTGGCTAAAAATACGAGCAGACAGGAAGCTCAGGTAGCATGGGTTTCTGATCCAGGCGGCTGCCGAGAGGCAACAAACCAACCACAGCTACAGGAGACGTGTGTGTGTGTGTGTATAGACACTCCTACGCCCAGTGGAAATCAAGTAAACACAGCTGCCTGTATCACATTTACCCCTTTTCCTTGATCCCCATCTATATATTCTCTCTCTTTATTCTCTCTTTTTCCTTTCTTTCTCTCGGTCAATTCAGTAGGTGCTTTATTGGCATGAATGGGTAGTCGCCACTGTTGCCATAGCGAACATGTTTTGGCTGCAATAATCATCAAGTAAACAAAAAGAAAGAAATGGCTAGTGTAAAAACTGCAAAGGCCCAAGAAAACAAATGATCAGCAAATGTGACTAGAACAGTGGCGTTGTCTCTCTATTATAGTTTCAGTCCAGGATATATTCAGATGCACAGTCCACCGTCTCTATGTTGTCTCCAATCGGTTTCAAAACTTCAAAAATATGACTACTGATGACATTTTTTTGAATCCCAGTATGTTCGGTCAGTCCAAAATGTAATTGCTCTTTTGTCAACTTTAAGTGTCCCATTGATAAGGAAAGAGTCAATTCAGAGTTCATTGAAAGAGTTTTCATAGTATTCCAGTAGTCCATGCCAATCAATCAATAATTTTTTTAGATGAAGCTCTTTTTACATCAGCAGTCACAAAGTGTTTTTACAAAACACCCAGCCTGAAATCCCCAAAAGAAAGCCACTGATGGGTTGATGTGCAGGGGCTAGGAAAAGCTCCCCAGAGGAACCAGGCTCTACATTAATTGGACAGGGACCGCTACGCTGATACTGGGGGGTCAGTGACACAAAGGACATATCCAAGGGCTAGAAATCACTCCACCAAAGGCACACCAACCAATTGCAACCACCCTGAAAAGGAGGCAGCAACTCTCCCATAAAGTTCAGTCCCAAGTGAAAGTCAGTGACTCCGCCCACAAATTGCATTGGATAGAGGACATCTGAGAGCCCATCTGGCAAAGGAAGCAATAGTGGATTGTAACCAAGTATTTCCATTCCCCTTCACACCCCTGGGCCAGACAACACTTAATAGTAGAATTTGTTCAAGAGATTTAGGCGACATTTAAAGGTTTGCACTCAGTCTCTGAATCTCTAAACTTAATCAGCAGTTTCCATGGTAGTGGAGCTCTATGGGCTTTGCCTCTGGCTGTTTGTTTAGTGAATCTAAGGTACAATTAGAAGGCTGGCGTCTTGTGATCTTAGATTTTGCGTAGGTATGTTTGGCTGAACCAATTCAGTGAGATAAAATGGAGCTAGTCCTTGTAATGCTGTATAGGTTAATACACCTTAATATCAACCCTAGCCTTAACAGTCAGCCAGTGTAAAGAGGCTAATACCACAGGAATGTGTCCACAGCATTTCATTTTTGTTATAATTGTAGTTGCCGTGTTAAGCACTAATTGAAATGTATTCATTGATTTATCAGGATAACCGGAGAGGAGCATTGCAAGAATCTAATCTTAAATCAACAAAAGCATGATTTAGTTTTTCTGTATAATTTTTTGATAGAAAGTTTTAGATTGACAACTGTTGAGGTTCACTTTTTCTTTGGGTCCTAAAACGAAAAAAGCTTCAAAAGCTAAAAGTTATCTGTAATCCACATCCTTATGTCAGCAACACGTGCTACCATAGTAGCAACATTTTTATGAAAAATGAACAATTGTGTGTCATCAACATAACAGTGAAATGTGAACAAAAGTGGTCCCAAAACTGAGCCTTGAGGAACATGCGTATTCTTTCTGTAGGGCTTTTGTCTCTCTCAATCCATATTTTCTCACCTCCTCCACCTCTCTTCTCTCTCTATCCATCTGTCTCACCTCCTTCACCTCTTCTCTCTCTCTATCCATCTGCCTCACCACCTTCACCTCTCCTCTCTCTCTATCCATCTGTCTCACCTCCTTCACCTCCTCTCTCTATCCATCTGTCTCACCTCCTTCACCCCTCCTCTCTCTCTATCCATCTGTCTCACCTCCTTCACCTCTCTCTCTATCCATCTGTCTCACCTCCTTCACCTCTTCTCTCTCTCTATCCATCTGTCTCACCTCCTTCACCTCTCCTCTCTCTCTATCCATCTGTCTCACCACCTTCACCTCTTCTCTCTCTCTATCCATCTGTCTCACCACCTTCACCTCTCTCTCTCTATCCATCTCTCTCACCCCCTTCACCTCTCTATCCATCTGTCTCACCTCCTTCACCCCTCCTCTCTCTCTATCCATCTGTCTCACCTTCTTCACCTCTCTCTCTCTATCCATCTGTCTCACCTCCTTCACCTCTTCTCTCTCTCTATCCATCTGTCTCACCACCTTCACCTCTTCTCTCTCTCTATCCATCTGTCTCACCTCCTTCACCTCTCTATCCATCTGTCTCACCTTCACCTCTTCTCTCTCTATCCATCTGTCTCACCATCTATAGAATATTGATCCTCTACCTTCCTTCTTTAGCGGTACCAGAATGGTTACGATTCCATGGAGGAGTAGGATTTCCAACTCAGTGTTCTCGTTCACATTTGTGCTCCACATGAAACAGTTGATCGATGTGTCATCTTTCTCACAGTGGTACATTTCGGTTAATCTGCATGCTATCAGTTTTAATAAGGAACAAGTCAAAATACAGGGGATTCGTTTATATCATCATCATCATCATTTCAGAAGTAACCTCTCTCAGGACAAATCTCTATGCAGCAGGACAGCAACTAGTGTATTTGATAACTCTGCTGTAAGTTGCTTCTTTCTATCTATTTGTTTATATAAATCTTTTGACATACGGTACACGTGAAGCACTTGTAACAGCGTCACAGGAAGTCATATAATGTTCCGTTTAGCAAGTAAGCAAGCAAGTTTATTTATATAGCACAATTCATACATAGAAGCAATTCAATGTGCTTTACAGAAGAAAATAATAAAATGATAAAATACATGCTTTTATCAGAATAAAAATAAATGAAAAATAAATAAAATACATGCATTTTATAACAATCTGTAATGCGGAAGTGACGGCATATGCAACCTAAGGCTCCCCTGTGGGAGAACGCTGGGCAGAGCCATCTAAAAAATTACCACCAGGGTCGCTACATTACCCCCACCAAACGGGAGAGCGTGTCCTCACGCTTCACTTGTCCAAAGTCCCTCACGGAGACACGCCTCTCCGATGGCCTTATGCCAATCCCACACCAATTTAGCGTCCAGCGGGGGGAATTGAACCAGTGCCTTTCTCTAGAACATATAGGTCTTTTTACTCCGCTGGCCAAAGGTATACATTACAGGTTTTCATTTATGCCATGCATCAGAATAAAAACAAATAAAAGCATAAAAATGTAATTAAAATAGACTTAACAGTGTGATAAAGTTTAAGTGCTCAGTCATATGCTTGCGAAAAGAGAAATGTTTTTAGCCTGGCTTTAAAAATGGCTACATTTTGGGCACGTCTAAGATCTTCTGGTAATTTATTACAGTTGCATGCAGCCTAACTTCTGAATGCAGCTTCACCATGTTTAGTTTTGACTCTGGGCTCCACTAGCTGTCCTGAGTTCAGTGATCTGAGTGCCCTGCTTGGTTTATAATCCTCAAACATATCCGAAATGTATTCAGGGCCCAGTCCGTTCAGAGATTTATAGACTACTAGCAAAACTTTTAAATCTATTCTGTAACTAACTGGAAGCCAGTGCAAAGATTTAAGAACCAGAGTGATGTGTTCTGTTCTCTTAGTTTTTGTTAACATTCTAGCAGCAGCATTCTGAATGAGCTGCAGCTGTTTTACAGTCTTTTTCGGAAGTCCAGTTAAGAGCCCATTACAGTAGTCAACCCTACTGGAGATAAATGCATGGATAAGCCTCTCTTGGTCTTTTTTCGACACCAGATCCTTGATTCTGGCTATATTTTTAAGATGATAGAACGCTGTTTTGGTGACCGTTTTGATTTGACTGGTGAACGTAAGATCTGAGTCTATCATTACACCTAGATTACGCACTTGGTCCCTGGTTTTTAAGGCTCGAGAATCAAGTTCTTTCCTAATATTAGTTCTTTTATTTTTGTTGCCAAACACAATAATCTCTGTTTTATTTTGGTTTAATTGTAGACAATTTTGGTTCATCCAGTCATTGATGTGCTCTATACATTGATACAGTGAGTCAATAGAGCTGCAGTCAGATGGTTCGAGAGCCATATATATTTGAGTATCATCTGCATAACTATGGTAGTTAATGTTGTTGTTCTGTAAAACTTTGCCCAGAGGTAGCATATAGAGATTGAACAGAAGTGGTCCGAGAATTGATCCCTGGGGAATTCCACATGTCATATTTTGTCCAACAACTACAAATGCTGAACCTTAAAAAGCTGAGACTAGACAGCAGACGAACCATGAATGCCTTCTACTGTGAACAGAGTTGGGAAAATAAGGAAACAAATTAAATTCCTGTTTTATTTGGAGATGATTTTATGTCATCGTGTTGGATACATCTCAACTGAGACTCATATTCCTACATATATAGTGCACTACACATGGACTTTAGCATAGACCCTAGTCATAAGTAGTGCACTACACATAGACTTTAGCATAGACCCTAGTCATAAGTAGTGCACTACACATAGACTTTAGCATAGACCCTAGTAATAAGTAGTGCACTACACATAGACTTTAGCATAGACCCTAGTCATAAGTAGTGCACTACACATAGACTTTAGCATAGACCCTAGTCATAAGTAGTGCACTACACATAGACTTTAGCATAGACCCTAGTCATAAGTAGTGCACTACACATAGACTTTAGCGTAGACCCTAGTAATAAGTAGTGCACTACACATAGACTTTAGCATAGACCCTAGTCATAAGTAGTGCACTACACATAGACTTTAGCATAGACCCTAGTCATAAGTAGTGCACTACACATAGACTTTAGCATAGACACTAGTCATAAGTAGTGCACTACACATAGACTTTAGCATAGACCCTAGTCATAAGTAGTGCACTACACATAGACTTTAGCATAGACCCTAGTCATAAGTAGTGCACTACACATAGACTTTAGCATAGACCCTAGTCATAAGTAGTGCACTACACATAGACTTTAGCATAGACCCTAGTAATAAGTAGTGCACTACACATAGACTTTAGCATAGACACTAGTCATAAGTAGTGCACTACACATAGACTTTAGCATAGACACTAGTCATAAGTAGTGCACTATGCCTTTTTTTCTCTCTCTCCATCTACCTCTCTATCCACCTTTATCTACCTCTCTCCATCCACCTTTATCTACCTCTCTCTCTCTCCATCTACCTTTCCTTCTGTATCTACCTCTCTCTCTCCATCCACCTTTTCCTCTGTATCTACATCTCTCTCTCTTCATCTACCTTTCCTTCTGTATCTACCTCTCTCTCTCTCCATCTACCTTTCCCTCTGTATCTACCTCTCTCTCTCTCCATCCACCTTTATCTACCTCTCTCTCCATCTACCTTTCCTTCTGTATCTACCTCTCTCTCTTCATCTACCTTTCTCTGTGTATCAACCTCTCTCTCTCTCCATCTACCTTTCCCTCTGTATCAACCTCTCTCTCTCTCTCCATCTACCTTTCCCTCTGTATCTACCTCTCTCTCTCTCTGGACAGTCTCTTCATATGACTACCTCTCACTATCTGGCAGGTTTGGACAGTCTTCTCATATGACTACCTCTCACTATCTGGCAGGTTTGGACTTGGGCTTAGATGAGCAATAGAGACTTTAAACTGTTTCACAAAACTCCCAACTCAGGAGTTGATGTGATAGCACTTAATCCCCACTGACAGTTGACTGGCTGGTGACTCGCTGGCTGACTGGCTGACTGCTTTCAGTCCGGCCACTATCCCATTATTAACTTTTTTCCCATATTTCCGCATCTTCTTTAAATTGTCTGTGCAGATATGCCAGTGCCTCAGTATCTCCTGCGCCCAGCCCAAGGGAGAAGTTGATGTAATCAGAAAGCTTGCAGGAATCCTGCAGTCAGATGTGAGGGCTTATTTGTGGATATTGGTTTGACTGGGTAAATGACAAGGCTTTGTGGAGATTGTGCAGTTGCATAGCAACTGTGGAAGGTAATTTTCAGCTAGCGGTGTTGGATATTAGGGTGTTCCAGGGGGTTTAATGGGAGTCCGTCTTTATGGCAGGCAGGAGACTGGTTTTTAAGCCTAAAACATAAGTGGCGGAGGAATTTTTGTATTTCTTATTACTTATTCTGGATACTTCATATCCATGATAACTAATACAATTTCTTGTTGCAATGCAATCCTAAGGGAAATATCGTTTTTATGAGCATATCTAAAAATAACAATACATGAACAGATTACAGGACATGATCAATAGTTTGCCTATAGAGAAATGAACCCTGGCTGGTCCTTCCCATAATAGTAATGATCATGAATAAGCCATTTACCATGACGACCAGGCCAAACTGCTGAAAGAAAACACGACAACACACAAAGTCACCAAAACAATTAAACTGTGTTAATTCTAACAAACATACAAACCATGTCCAGTGTCTAGAAACACGAGCACTGATGTGCTCCAACTGGGAGGCAGGCAGGTGGAGGTGGGCTCTAACTGGGAGGCAGGCAGGTGGAGGTGGCCTCTAACTGGAAGGCAGGCAGAGGTGGGCTCTAACTGAAAGGCAGGCAGAGGTGGGCTCTAACTGGGAGACAGGCAGATGGAGGTGGCCTCTAACTGGAAGGCAGGCAGAGGTGGGCTCTAACTGAAAGGCAGGCAGAGGTGGGCTCTAACTGAAAGGCAGGCAGAGGTGGGCTCTAACTGGAAGGCAGGCAGAGGTGGGCTCTAACTGGGAGGCAGGCAGATGGAGGTGGCCTCTAACTGAAAGGCAGGCAGAGGTGGGCTCTAACTGGGAGGCAGGCAGATGGAGGTGGCCTCTAACTGAAAGGCAGGCAGAGGTGGGCTCTAACTGGGAGGCAGGCAGATGGAGGTGGCCTCTAACTGAAAGGCAGGCAGAGGTGGGCTCTAACTGGGAGGCAGGCAGATGGAGGTGGCCTCTAACTGGAAGGCAGGCAGATGGAGGTGGCCTCTAACTGAAAGGCAGGCAGAGGTGGGCTCTAACTGGGAGGCAGGCAGATGGAGGTGGCCTCTAACTGGAAGGCAGGCAGAGGTGGGCTCTAACTGGAAGGCAGGCAGAGGTGGGCTCTAACTGGAAGGCAGGCAGAGGTGGGCTCTAACTGGGAGGCAGGCAGATGGAGGCGGGCTCTAACTGGAAGGCAGGCAGGTGGAGGCGGGCTCTAACTGGAAGGCAGGCAGATGGATTCGGGCTCTAACTGGAAGGCAGGCATGTGGAGGCGGGCTCTAACTGGGAGGCAGGCATGTGGAGGCGGGCTCAAACTGGGAGGCAGGCATGTGGAGGTGGGCTCTAACTGGAAGGCAGGCAGATGGAGGCGGGCTCTAACTGGGAGGCAGGCATGTGGAGGTGGGCTCTAACTGGGAGGCAGGCAGGTGGAGGTGGGCTCTAACTGGGAGGCAGGCAGGTGGAGGTGGGCTCTAACTGTGAGGCAGGCAGGTGGAGGTGGGCTCTAACTGGGAGGCAGGCAGGTGGAGGCGGGCTCTAACTGGGAGGCAGGCAGGTGGGCTCAAACTGGGAGGCAGACAGGTGGAGGTGGGCTCTAACTGGAAGGCAGGCAGGTGGAGGCGGGCTCTAACTGGGAGGCAGGCAGGTGGGCTCTAACTGGGAGGCAGGCAGGTGGAGGCGGGCTCTAATTGGGAGGCAGGCAGGTGGAGGCGGGCTCTAACTGGGAGGCAGGCAGGTGGGCTCTAACTGGGAGGCAGGCAGGTGGAGGCGGGCTCTAACTGGGAGACAGGCAGGTGGGCTCTAATTGGGAGGCAGGCAGGTGGAGGTGGGCTCTAACTGGGAGGCAGGCAGGTGGAGGTGGGCTCTAACTGAAAATAATACATTGACTTTTTCTAGGAAAAGTCTCGGAGGTCGTAGATATAATTAATGTTATGCCATCGTTGTACTGTAGAGGTGAATGAGGGTGTCACATTATTAATATATGTAGAAATAGGGTAATGAGGGTGTGTCACATTATTAATATATGTAGAAATAGGGTAATGAGGGTGTGTCACATTATTAATATATGTAGAAATAGGGTAATGAGGGTGTGTCACATTATTAATATATGTAGAAATAGGGTAATGAGGGTGTGTCACATTATTAATATATGTGTACAAATAGGGTAATGAGGGTGTGTCACATTATTAATATATGTAGAAATAGGGTAATGAGGGTGTGTCACATTATTAATATATGTAGAAATAGGGTAATGAGGGTGTGTCACATTATTAATATATATATAGAAATAGGATAATGATGAGGGTGTCACATTATTAATATATGTGTAGAAATAGGGTAATGAGGGTGTGTCACATTATTAATATATGTGTACAAATAGGGTAATGAGGGTGTGTCACATTATTAATATATGTGGAAATAGGGTAATGAGGGTGTGTCACATTATTAATATATGTAGAAATAGGGTAATGAGGGTGTGTCACATTATTAATATATATATATAGAAATAGGGTAATGAGTTTGTGTCACTTTATTAATATATGTGTACAAATAGGGTAATGAGGGTGTGTCACATTATTAATATATGTGTACAAATAGGGTAATGAGGGTGTCACATTATTAATATATGTAGAAATAGTGTAATGAGGGTGTCACATTATTAATATATGTAGAAATATGATAATGAGGGTGTCACATTATTAATATCTGTGTAGAAATAGGGTAATGAGTGTGTCACATTATTAATATATGTAGAAATAGGGTAATGAGGGTGTCACATTATTA
The DNA here is from genome assembly GCA_029465975.1 of Dallia pectoralis. Lineage (NCBI taxonomy): Eukaryota > Metazoa > Chordata > Actinopteri > Esociformes > Umbridae > Dallia > Dallia pectoralis. The sequence goes on along the minus strand of CM055731.1, from coordinate 26,202,860 downwards.
ATATATATAGAAATAGGGTAATGAGGGTGTCATATTATTAATATATGTAGAAATAGGGTAATGAGGGTGTGTCACATTATTAATATATATGTACAAATAGGGTAATGAGGGTGTGTCACATTATTAATATATGTGGAAATAGTGTAATGAGGGTGTGTCACATTATTAATATATGTAGAAATAGGGTAATGAGGGTGTGTCACATTATTAATATATATATATAGAAATAGGGTAATGAGTTTGTGTCACTTTATTAATATATGTGTACAAATAGGGTAATGAGGGTGTCAAATTATTAATATATGTAGAAATAGGGTAATGAGGGTGTCACATTATTAATATATGTAGAAATAGGATAATGAGGGTGTCACATTATTAATATATATAGAAATAGGGTAATGAGGGTGTGTCACATTATTAATATATGTAGAAATAGGGTAATGAGGGTGTCACATTATTAATATATGTAGAAATAGGGGAATGAGGGTGTCACATTATTAATATATGTAGAAATAGGGGAATGAGGGTGTCACATTATTAATATATGTAGAAATAGGGTAATGAGGGTGTGTCACATTATTAATATATGTAGAAATAGGGTAATGAGGGTGTCACATTATTAATATGTGTAGAAATAGGGTTAGCCTAAAATCTGACCTGGAAAAACACCCACAGACATCACAAGAGGTGTAGACAGCAAGCCACTGGACTTACACATATTGTCCCAGGTCAGGGAACGGGGTTTGGCACCTTGGTAGACAAAACTCTCATTAGTTAAAAATCTGTTGGCATGCAATGGTGGGCGGAGTCCAAGGCTTTGGACCAATCAGTAAAAACAAGCACTCCTTGTCCAATGCCAATGTGATATTGTTAAGGAGAGGTGCCCAGTGCCACCTCTGATGCCCGACTGTAAATTAAACATTATCCCTAACTTCCTTAATGGATCAATAGTTAACTTTTATATCTGCAATCACAAACAAACAAGTTGCATTCATTTTGAATATCTGAAGAACACTATAAATGGAAATTAGCATGAGAAATGCTAAACAGCTTTTTGTTTTTTGTAAGCAAACACTAAAAGCTACAGGACGAGTACTGTATCAGGATAAGTGTTTTCACAGAGATTAAACAAGTACAATTTCTTTAGGAATATATTAACATTTTATGAGCAGAAATCAGGCAATGGAAATCTTCTCTGCATAAATAATTTGCAGGCTTAATATTACTGGCTGGCTGGAAACCTGGCAGACTGGATGGATGAAATTGAATGAGACATTCAGAGAGAGAAAGAGTGCTTGTGTGTGTGCATGTGTGTCTGTTTGCATGTGTATGTGTGTGTGTGTGTGTGTGTGACACCAAGAAGGTCCCAGTCGAAGATGAGGTAACCATTTAAATGATGCCAGAAAGCGGACCCAGGCAGGACATGGGAAGCGGACCCGGGAAGGACAGATAGACTGGTCTCGGGTAGGACAGATAGACTGGTCTCGGGCAGGACAGATAGACTGGTCTCGGGCAGGACAGATAGACTGGTCTCGGGCAGGACAGATAGACTGGTCTCGGGCAGGACAGATAGACTGGTCTCGGGCATGACAGATAGACTGGTCTCGGGCATGACAGATAGACTGGTCATATAGAATTGCCTAAAAAAATTTTTTAGGCAATTCCCTGGAAGGATTCTTGCTTTCAGCAACGCCGGACTGGGAATTGCACATCGTCGCGGTGCCAGACAGGGAGAGATGGAGGGCTGTAGTATAGAGCTGAATGTATCAAATTGCAGTTGAACTGGACCAGGAGAAACCGGCGGTGGTACTGACGGACAAGTCAGGAGAGATGGTCTGCGACATATCGCACAGCGATGATACCTGGTTGGTACCTCAGCAGGCTGGGTAAGGTTCTTGACTCTGCTGAATCCATGTTGTGGGTCGGGTCATTTTGTAACGTTTAGGCTTTGGCTCCATAGCAGGTATTGGACACAGGCGCAGAGTACTGAATGAAAAGGTATTTATTCAAGGCAGGCAAACATGATCTATCACCGAACACTTCGGACGATAAAATAACAAAACCGAATACTCGAGAATCTCTAACACAAGAAATATATACACGTACCTCTCTGCCTTACGCACATTCAAATAATGACCCGACACTGGCAAATTGAAAAGACCAGAACTAAATACATGAACTAATGAGTTTGATTTTCTCCCTCTCCGTTGACAGGGGAAGTGCCAACTTCTGCATAGAAGGACAGACCTCCGATTGTCACACACCTGTTGTACACAAACAGGTTTCTTTAACACAAGTTTGTCAGGACACAACCATAATGGCCTCTGTCTACTCTTGCTCGTTTATCCAAAATGGAGGGTTTTCCTGATCTCAGCAGGTCTTCAGCAGATGCAGATGCATGCATTAGACAAAAGATAGTGCGCAACTTATTTGTTAAAGGTATTTTGGGAATTTCTTCTTAATGCGTCTGTACTAGGGCTGCCTCGAATACTATTTTAGGTTTATAGATGGGTTAGTGAATTAGCTGTTGTTTGGACATGTAAGGGTTGTTAGGGGGTGTAATTTGGACGTGTAAGGGTTGTTAGGGGATGTATTGGTGTAGTTTGGACATGTAAGGGTTGTTAGAGGATGTATTGGTGTAGTTTGGACATGTAAGGGTTGTTAGAGGATGTATTGGTGTTGTTTGGACATTTAAGGGTTGTTAGGGGATGTATTGGTGTTGTTTGGACATGTAAGGGTTGTTAGGGGATGTATTGGTGTTGTTTGGAATTGTAAGGGTTGTTAGGGGATGTATTGGTGTAGTTTGGACATTTAAGGGTTGTTAGGGGATGTATTGGTGTTGTTTGGACATGTAAGAGTTGTTAGGGGATGTATTGGTGTTGTTTGGACATGTAAGGGTTGTTAGGGGATGTATTGGTCTAGTTTGGACATGTAAGGGTTGTTAGGGGATGTATTTGGTGTAGTTTGGACATGTAAGGGTTGTTAGGGGATGTATTGGTGTAGTTTGGACATGTAAGGGTTGTTAGGGGTGTAATTTGGACGTGTAAGGGTTGTTAGGGGATGTATTGGTGTAGTTTGGACATGTAAGGGTTGTTAGAGGATGTATTGGTGTAGTTTGGACATTTAAGGGTTGTTAGGGGATGTATTGGTGTTGTTTGGACATGTAAGGGTTGTTAGGGGATGTATTTGGTGTAGTTTGGACATGTAAGGGTTGTTAGGGGATGTATTGGTGTTGTTTGGACATGTAAGGGTTGTTAGGGGATGTATTGGTGTTGTTTGGACATGTAAGGGTTGTTAGGGGATGTATTGGTCTAGTTTGGACATGTAAGGGTTGTTAGGGGATGTATTTGGTGTAGTTTGGACATGTAAGGGTTGTTAGGGGATGTATTGGGTGTTGTTTAGACATGTAATGGTTGTTAGGGGATGTATTGGGTGTTGTTTTGACATGTTGTTTGGACATTTTGAATGTGATGTAAAGGAGGAATATAACCAGGGCGAACATTCACAACAGGTAAAGCCGATTTGTCATTAATAAGTGACGTCAGAGGTGAGAAATGTGAACCTGTTATTGAATGCCAGCGTCTATATAAATACGCCCTGTGGTGATATATTTTTACTTGTCGACAGTCAGCTAGGAAGGAGTTTACAATGGGTGTCTCAGGGTTGACAAGTTTAATAGAGAATGGAAGAATTTTAACAAATGTTCAATTCAGGAACAGCAAGCTGATTATTGATGGTTGTAATTTATGCTTCACTCTATATTCAAAAAATGGATGTAACCAGAGCCATGGAGGGGATTACGACAACTTTGAATACGTGATGCGCACGTTCTTCAAGATCTTGAGAGATTGCGGCATTAAACCATATGTGGTCATAGATGGTGGCTCTGACACGACGGACAAAAAATTTGACATTCTTTTAGGTCGAGCTAATTCTCGTGCCAAAGTGGCTCATGAAATCTCCATGGGGAGAAAAGGCAATTTACTACCAACTCTTTCGAATTGGGTTTTTACCCAGGTCCTTTCCAGTCTGAATGTACCTTTTGCCCACTGCATCGACGAGGCGGACCAAGGAATTGCCTCCCTGGCACGAACCTGGGGCTGTCCTGTTTTGTCAGCTGACAGTGACTTTTGCATCTTTGACATCCCTGAAGGATTTCTGCCAATCGATCATTTTAACTGGAAGAGAGGGACTCAGCAAGACGGCATCCCCTGTAAACTTTACACCACAGCAAGCTTCTGTCGTCACTTTAATGTTCACTCACAGATCCTCCCTGTCTTTGCTGCCATTGCAAAATATAAATATCAAATAAAAAGAAGACATTCTTTTCTTCACATGTCAACACTTGGTGGCATTTTAACATCGCTGGCTGGAATCCAGGAGCAGCATGAGGCCTTGAACAAGGTTCCCCCAGAGTTCCATGCCGACCTCCACTTGGTCACTGAAGAATACAAGTTCATCAATGGAAACCTGGAACAGTTCTTCAACAAAGGCGTGGCACCCGGCCATGGCGATCTCCCAGCGTATCTGAGGGTCCTTCCGGCTTGGACTCTTCTGCCGTTGATGAACGGAGAAACGTGCTACTCCATGGTTTACGTACTGCTCAGACAGCCGCTGATATTGTCCACCCAGGTGGAAGATTCCAGCTAGCCCAGTGGACACGTCACCTCGTTGCCCATACGGCAGGTTGCCTACGGGCTGCTGCTGGGGCGGGGCGAAAGCATACAGGAGTACGACAGGGAGGGTCAGATTTACACCATAAACTTGGTTAAAGCGGTCCTGCCCAGATCAGCCCAACAGCTGGACATCAGCACGTTGTATCAGGTACAGTAGATGTGAAACATTCTCTGTTTAAAAGAAGCACCACGTTTGTTTAATGAACACGTTAATTGTAATTGAGGGCTGTAGTTAACGCAGAGAAATGCTAGTATGATGCACAGGGGCCTGTGGCGGGGCGAAGCCTACTGATCACAGTCATATCAATGTTGTCTATGATTGAGGGGGCCCGGGGATTTATTATTTCAGGGGGCCCCAGATTCCTGGTGACGTCCATGAGATCAACACACCTAAGCTGTTGTTCTGTCGGTCCTATAAAATCAGGGAACTATGTAGAAAAAGTAAAATCTGAGCGATGTATTTGATATAAAGATATGATTGCTTTATTGTTCTGCTTATTTGGGAGTTATGCCTCTGATTCACACAAAAAAGTTCAATATGTCGGAAGTGAAAAATTAAATCTACAAATTTTTGGAATTGATTGAAAAATAGAATATACTGGAGTACTCACGTCTTTTGTTTAATATTTGGTGAAAGGAACCTTTGGCACCAATTAGAGTCTCAACCAGCGTCGCACATCTGGAAACAGCAGGTTTGTGCATTCCAATTAGCAAAAAATGCTAATCCTTCATTAAGTTGAATGGGGACATTTAGTCACTCTGTCCTATATCTTTACCCTATATCTTTACCAGCATTTCAGGCCCAGATGTAGAGAAGCAGCCCCATAGCATAATGCTTCCACCAACAGGCTTCACATTAGGGATGGTGTTCATGTATGATTTTTGCCTTGTTCGACGGAGACCCATTTTATGAAATGGAATTTTATGGAATTCTCTTGTTTTTGTTTTCTAGGCATCCCATGAAGTGCGGCTTGAGGTGTTTATGGAGACCCTTTGTGTGACCAAGGCCATGATAGATTGCATTCCACCTCATCTGGGGCTTCCAGTGGCTGTTACTAGCTACTGGCTGCGTCATGCTCATCCCCGGCCAGAAATGCCCGTCCTTCAGGCCTTGCTAATAGGAGTGGTGTACGGGGAACACTGTAGGGAAACCACAGGTCAGAAAGGTAGGTCCTGAATACAAACACACACACTACGCCACCAACACATAGTAATATCTACTACACATAGTCACCACATAGTAATATCTACATAGTAATATCTACTACATCACACATAGTAATATCTACTACAACACATAGTAATATCTACTACGTCACCAACACATAGTAATATCTACTACGTCACCAACACATAGTAATATCTACTACGTCACCAACACATAGTAATATCTACTACGTCACCAACACATAGTAATATCTACTACGTCACCAACACATAGTAATATCTACTACGTCACCAACACATAGTAATATCTACTACGTCACCACACATAGTAATATCTACTACGTCAACACATAGTAATATCTACTACGTCACCAACACATAGTAATATCTACTACGCCACCAACACATAGTAATATCTACTACGTCACCAACACATAGTAATATCTACTACGTCACCAACACATAGTAATATCTACTACGTCACCAACACATAGTAATATCTACTACGTCACCAACACATAGTAATATCTACTACGTCACCAACACATAGTAATATCTACTACGTCACCAACACATAGTAATATCTACTACGTCACCAACACATAGTAATATCTACTACGTCACCAACACATAGTAATATCTACTACGTCACCAACACATAGTAATATCTACTACGTCACCAACACATAATAATATCTACTACGTCACCAACACATAGTAATATCTACTACGTCACCAACACATAGTAATATCTACTACGTCACCAACACATAGTAATATCTACTACGTCACCAACACATAGTAATATCTACTACGTCACCAACACATAATAATATCTACTACGTCACCAACACATAGTAATATCTACTACATCACCAACACATTTGGACAGTTTGTTGGAGTTGTCCCAACCACCCGAACAGTGAGAAAGTGCGCTAGTTGTGTATAGCTAGATATGTTTGTATTCATTTGCCTGCACCTGTCGTACACAAACATGTTTCCTTAACTAAAGTCTGTCAGGACACAACTATCATGGCCTCTTTTCTTGCTTATTTATCCAAATTGTAGGGTTAGCCTGATCTCAGCAGGTCCTCAGCAGGTACAGTAAATCCTCATCGTCAAATCAGAATGAGTAAAATAGGTAATTGCACTTTCTTCAATTTGTAAAGACATGAATGTAAAGCATTACACTTTTTTCTGGCATTAATTTTTTGTTAGTGTGCAAATGTTTTTGAATTTTCCTATGCTGACCATAACATCCTTACAAGCTTTCAATTTTACTAACATATTAGGTTTCAATTCGTTGAGCTTTCACAGCTGGCATGTTCACTTTCAAATTCCTTTTGATGAGGTTCAATCATAAAACAAAAGATAGTGCGCAACTTATTTGTTTAACTTAACTGGGGAATGTGTTCTTAATGCGTAAGGGGGAAATACAAAACACCATCAGTATGTCTGTACCAGGGCTGGCCCGAATACTATTTTACTGGCTTGGAACACTCCATAGTGTGAGAACTCCCTCAGAAGCCAGTGTGCCGCCCCCTGCTGGCGGGCTTCGGCGGTCGTCCTCCCCGGTCTTCTGAGCCATCATCGTTATCTCCTCCCCCTGCACACCTTGTTCAGTCTCGTCATCACTACACCTGGTGTCCATTACCTCATTAGAGGACTATTTAAGTTCCCTGTGTGTCGGTTGGTCTTCGTGTGGAATTGTTAAATGTTACGTGTAGTGCTTTGTGAGCTCTCTAAAAGAGCCTTATTCTCTGTCTATGTTTATAGACGTTTACGGTAATCTTGTGTGCGCTGCGTCGCACCTATGAATGGACTTCTGTTTGTGATGTACTACGGCGTTCTGTTTAAGTTGGTCTACTATAGTAAACGACAACTCGAACGCTATTTCGCTGCTGTGTCTGACTCCGTCCTTCCTCCGCTGCACCACACTACGATCCGTGACACATAGGAATTCTGAATGAGTATTAGTGAGGTTTATAGATGGTGAATAGATAGTAGTAGATAGTGAATTAGGTGTTGTTTGGACGATTTATGTAAGGGTTGTTAGGGGATGTATTTGGTGTTGTTTGGACATGTAAGGGTTGTTAGGGGATGTATTTGGTGTTGTTTGGACATGTAAGGGTTGTTAGGGGATGTATTTGGTGTTGTTTGGACATGTAAGGGTTGTTAGGGGATGTATTTGGTGTTGTTTGGACATGTAAGGGTTGTTAGGGGATGTATTTGGTGTTGTTTGGACATGTTAGGGTTGTAAGGGGGTGTATTGGTGTTGTTTGGACATGTAAGGGTTGTTAGGGGATGTATTTGGTGTTGTTTGGACATGTAAGGGTTGTTAGGGGATGTATTGGTGTTGTTTGGACATGTAAGGGTTGTTAGGGGATGTATTGGTGTTGTTTGGACATGTAAGGGTTGTTAGGGGATGTATCGGTGTTGTTTGGACATGTAAGGGTTGTTAGGGGATGTATCGGTGTTGTTTGGACATGTAAGGGTTGTTAGGGGGTGTATTGGTGTTGTTTGGACATGTAAGGGTTGTTAGGGGGTGTATTGGTGTTGTTTGGACATGTAAGGGTTGTTAGGGGGTGTATTGGTGTTGTTTGGACATGTAAGGGTTGTTAGGGATGTATTTGGTGTTGTTTGGACATGTAAGGGTTGTTAGGGGATGTATTTGGTGTTGTTTGGACATGTAAGGGTTGTTAGGGGATGTATCGGTGTTGTTTGGACATGTAAGGGTTGTTAGGGGATGTATCGGTGTTGTTTGGACATGTAAGGGTTGTTAGGGGGTGTATTGGTGTTGTTTGGACATGTAAGGGTTGTTAGGGGGTGTATTGGTGTTGTTTGGACATGTAAGGGTTGTTAGGGGGTGTATTGGTGTTGTTTGGACATGTAAGGGTTGTTAGGGGATGTATCGGTGTTGTTTGGACATGTAAGGGTTGTTAGGGGATGTATTGGTGTTGTTTGGAAATGTAAAGGTTGTTAGGGGGTGTATTGGTATTCTTGGGGGGCAGTAAATTCACATCGTCAGGTTTCAATTTTACTAACATATTAGGTTTCAATTCCTTGGGCTTTTACAGCTTTCATTTTAGATCCTGGCTAAATCATCAGACAACTGGAATGTTCACTTTCGAATTCCTTTTGATGAGGTTTAACCATTAGACAAATGATAGTGCGCAACTTATTTGTTAAAGTTATTTGGGGAAATTGTTGACATTTTGGGTGTGGTGGGAAGGATGAATATAACCAGGGCGAACATTCATAACAGGTAAAGCCGATTTGTCATTAATAAGTGACGTCAGAGGTGAGAAATGTGAACCTGTTATTGTATGCCAGCGTCCATATAAATAGTCCCTGTGATGATATATTTTCACTTGTCGACAGTCGGCTAGGAAAGAGTTTAAAATGGGTGTCTCAGGGTTGACAAGTTTAATAAAACATAATCGACTTATTTTAAAAGATGTTCAATTCCGGAACAGCAAGCTGATTATTGATGGTTGTAATTTATGTTTCGTTCTCTATTCAAAAAATGGATGTAACCAGAGCCATGGAGGGGATTACGACAACTTTGAATATGTGATGCGCACGTTCTTCAAGATCTTGAGAGATTGCGGCATTAAACCATATGTGGTCATAGATGGTGGCTCTGACAAGACGGACAAAAAATTTGACACTCTTTTAGGTCGAGCTAATTCTCGTGCCAAAGTGGCTCATGAAATCTCCATGGGGAGAAGAGGCGAATTAACACCAACTCTTTCTAATTGTGTTTTTACCCAGGTCCTTTCCAGTCTGAATGTACCTTTTGCCCACTGCATCAACGAGGCGGACCAAGAAATTGCCTCCCTGGCACGAACCTGGGGCTGTCCTGTTTTGTCATCTGACAGTGACTTTTGCATCGTTGACATCCCTGAAGGATTTCTGCCCATCGATCATTTTAACTGGAAGAGAGGGACTCAGCGAGACGGCATCCCCTGTAAACTTTACACCACAGCAAGCTTCTGTCGTCACTTTAATGTTCACTCACAGATCCTCCCTGTCTTTGCTGCCATTGCAAAAAAAAATTACAACAGCCATTACCTGACTAATCAATCCTTAATGGTTGAGTTGTTGAAATCGCTGGCTGGAATCCAGGAGCAGCAGGAGGCCTTGAACATGGTTCCCCCAGAGTTCCATGCCGACCTCCACTTGGTCACTGAAGAATACAAGTTCATCAATGGACACCTGGAACAGTTCTTCAACGAAGGCGTGGCACCCGGCCATGGCGATCTCCCAGGGCATCTGAGTGTTCTTCCGGCTTGGACTCTTCTGCCGTTGATGAAAGGAGAAACGTGCTACTCCATGGTTTATGTACTGCTGAGACTGCCGGTGATATTGTCCACCCAGGTGGAAGATCCCAGCCAGACCAGTGGACACGTCACCTCGTTGCCCATACGGCAGGTTGCCTACGGGCTGCTGCTGGGGCGGGGCGAAAGCATACAGGAGTACGACAGGGAGGGTCAGATTTACACCATAAACTTGGTTAAAGCGGTCCTGCCCAGATCAGCCCAACATCTGGACATCAGCACGTTGCATCAGGTACAGTAGATGTGAAACATTCTCTGTTTAAAAGAAGCACCACGTTTGTTTAATGAACCCGTTAATTGTAATTGAGGGCTGTAGTTAACGCAGAGAAATGCTAGTATGATGCACAGGGGCCTGTGGCGGGGCGGAGCCTACTGATCACAGTCATATCAATGTTGTCTATGATTGAGGGGGCCCGGGCATATATTATTTCAGGGGGCCCCAGATTCCTGGTGACGTCCATGAGATCAACACACCTAAGCTGTTGTTCTGTTGGTTCCATAAAATCAGGGAACTATGTAGAAAAAGTAAAATCTGAGCGATGTATTTGATATAAAGATATGATAAGTGACCTACATTAGGATTTAAAACCACTTATAAGTGTTTAGAAGCGTTTGCAAGAGACATTTACACCAAGGTGAATGTTTTTCCTTAAACAGAGTTTAAACCAATAAATGATTGCTTTATTATTCTGCTTATTTGGGAGTTATGCCTCTGATTCACACAAAAAGGTTCAATATGTCGGAAGTGAAAAATTAAATCTACAAATTGTTGTAATTGATTGATAAATAGAATATACGGGAGTATTCATGTCTTTAATTTAATATTTGGTAAAAGGAACCTTTGGCACCAATTAGATTTCAGAGTCTCAACCAGCGTCGCAGGTCTGGAAACAGCACGTTTGTGCTTTCCAATTAGCAAAAAATGCTAATCCTCCATTAAGTTGAATGGGGACATTTAGTCACTCTGTCCTATATCTTTACCCTATATCTTTACCAGCATTTCAGGCCCTGATGTAGAGAAGCAGCCCCATAGCATAATGCTTCCACCAACATGCTTCACGTTAGGGAAGGTGTTCATGTATGATTTTAGCCTTGTGCTACCGAGACCCACTGTATTAAAATATCTGAAGGTGATTTTTATGGAATTCTCTTGTTTTTGTTTTTTAGGCATCTCATGAAGTGCGGCTTGAGGTGTTTTTGGAAACCCTTCGTGTGACCAAGGCCATGATACATTGCGTTCCACCTCATCTGGGGCTTCCAGTGGCTGTTACTAGCTACTGGCTCCGTCATGCTCATCCCCGGCCAGAAATGCCCCTTCTTCAGGCCTTGCTAATAGGAATGGTGTACGGGGAACACTGTAGGGAAACCACAGGTCAGAAAGGTAGGTCCTGAATACAAACACACACACACACCCTTTATAGTGCTGCGGTATAACTGACTTCTCCCCTTTCTGTGTGTCACGGTTGCCAGAGCCTGTGGTGACCAGCCTGAAAGCGCTGATTCAACCTGCTTCCATGGAGCTTAACCTGGGTGTTGCCCACGCCTTCAGTCAGTGGCAGAGCTGCCTGAGAGAGACCCTGAAGCTGAACAAATTGCTGTGCTTTCCTGTACCCGAACCTCAGGTTGCCTGGTAAGTTCACACTTTCTCAAATAACCCTGACCTCTGACCTTTAGAATAGACCAATGGTGTGCCTTCCCTTTGTAGTTTAGGCCTTCATATTCTGTTTCCTGTCTGCTGTCTAGGCTGTACAAGGGCACCCTGGTGCACCAGCTTGTGACCCAACTGAGAACAGGTCTGGAGACCCCAGATTCTCTCCTGATGGAAGACCGTTCCTCTGTGCAGCTCTACAGGGCCATGCTGAACGCCGTACAGAACTCATAAGAAGTCCAACCCAAAAATGAAGTACACCCGGAAAATGAAGTTCACCCGGAAAATGAAGTACACCCGGAAAGTTAAGTACACTCGGAAAATGAAGTACACCCGGAAAATGAAGTACACTCGGAAAATGAAGTACACCCTGAAAATTAAGTACACTCGGAAAATGAAGTACACCCGGAAAATGAAGTACACCCGGAAAATGAAGGACAGCCGGAAAAGGAAGTACAGCCGGAGAAGGAAGTACAGCCGTAGAAGGAAGTACACTCGGAAAAGGAAGTACACTCGGAAAATGAAATACAGCCAGAGAAGGAAGTACAGCCAGAGAAGGAAGTACAGACAGAACTTGACGGCCCCTTGCAAAATCTTGCGTTGTAGTATGGTGACGAGTAACGGTGGTGGGATAGAAAAAGGCAACTACCCTAGAAATCTTTACATCTTTACATACATAGTTCTTATTTTCTGGAGTAAAATGTGATGGTGTCATTCTGTACTGGTCAAACTTAGGTCAGATATACTGTATATCAGAACAATGTGATGGTGTTATTCTGTACTTACCGGTCAAACTTAGGTCAATAATACTGTATATCAGAACAGTGTGATGGTGTTATTCTGTACTTACCGGTCAAACTTTGGTCAATAATACTGTATATCAGAACAATGTGATGGTGTAATTCTGTACTTACTTGTCAAACTTTGTTAGCAGAACATCTACGTTTTGGTAAGTTCAGATGTGTTGAGTAAATATATAAGCCATTACTAATGGCTTTTCTCAGAGATTAAAAATGCATCTCTTATACAGGTAGTTTAGCCTGTGTCACCTCATTTCTACACCCCAGGGACACACTTCAGAGCATCTAACAAGTTAGGAATGTATAAAATATTAAAAATGGAAAAATACTTAGTTTTTCTGTAAGAATTTCTAGAGGTGCCTCTTGTTGTGGTAGATGTTTATAGAAAACTCATTTGAAGGTCAATCAAAGGTCGCACACACACACACGCACGCGCACACACACACACACACACACACACACACACACACACACACATGGTTGCAGCCGTATGGATGCTAACATGAGAACAGTAGACAGACGTTCAATTACAGTAACAGAGACACACTCAGGAGAGGAAGACTGACATTGAGCACTGTCCAATTGTCCAAACAATTCTCTCTATTTCCTCTCTCTACCCACTCCCTGTCAAAGTATTTTTACTTTCTATCTTTCTCTCTTTTCTACTCTTCCGTTATATATATATATAAATATAAATATATAAAGGACATAAAGTTATCTCCTCTACCTTCTCTGTCCTCTCTTTGGTTTATTTTTACCCCTTCCTATCTGAAGATCTCTTCTTTTACTCTTCCTCACCTCTCTTTCTCCCTCCTCCTAAGCTCAGCACAGAGGGGCTGCCCACTGAGCAAAATCATTTGAAAGACATTTTCTCAACGTCTTAACAACTGCAATGATGTCTTTTCAAGGTATTTTTCTCAGCGGGTAACGTCATCCTGAACTCCCAGACTTTTAATAAACCGAGGATATTTCCTGTCTGTACCTGAGGTCATACCAGGTGAGGATGAAAGGCCAGTTTAGGGTTATCTGCTTCATTGACTGTGCTCCAACATGCACTCTATTCTCTATTTAGCACACTACTGCACTCACAATGGTCCCTCAGGCTATCAAATGTAGTGCACAAAATAGGGAACATCCTGGCATTCAGGATGTTAGCGCCTGGTCCTTGCCTGCTTACTGATGACGTACCTTGGGACATCAATAACATTTTTAAAGGTTGAGCTAAAGTTAGAATTATTACATATTTGAGATAGGAGCATTGAAGTGACAAATACCTTGGGTGTTTTAGCCACAGGTGGTGAGCAAATACGATGCCGTCATGAGGGAAAAGGAAAATGTTGAAACCAAAATATGCTTGGCATTCTTTCAAGCCACTTGGAACCAGCAAATGAGTGTTTTTTCAACAGATGTGGGATCTATGTTTCTGAAGAAATGCCATTGTGTATCGTCTCACACACCATTAATAATGACCAGGTGTTTAGACTGCCTGTTGTGTATACTGTTTAATGTGTAGACTGCCTGTTGTGTAGACTGCCTGTTTTGTAGACTGCCTGTTGTATAGACTGTCTGTTGTGTAGACTGACTGATGTGTAGACTGTCTGATGTGTAGACTGTCTGTTGAGTAGACTGCATGTTGTGTAGACTGTCCGATGTGTAGACTGCCATTTGTACAGACTGCCTGTTGTGTAGACTGCCTGTTGTATAGACTGCCTGTGGTGTAAACTGCCTGTTGTGTAGACTGGACGCGTTCTGTCAACAGTATTGCAGAAGGACATTATTCAGATGATCGGAGGAGAGGAACCACATAAAGACAACCGGGATGTTGGTCCTCAGTGGGATTGGAACAGACTTTCTATTCAGCTAGGAGCTTGTTGTGCATGATAATCACCTGGATAATTACACCATCTGCTTGGAGAGTGGGGCTGCCTGTCTCTCCCCCGCTAACGGGGACTGATGTCTGGGCTAGCCCACACCCAAACCCTGGTCCCCTGGTGCTCTGTCCCTCGGCCCACCAGAACCTCGCTGCCGTGTCTCCAATCCTCCCAACCCTTTGGGTTCACCTCAGGTGGGCTCCCATCAGGTGTAACATGTCAGACCTAATCACAGGGCTGAGTTGGGAAGGCGCGTAGTAGCTCAGTCAGTGTCCCAAATGGCTCACTATCCACTACCGCAGGTGCACTCGTTCTGACGAGGTTTCATTTGGCGCTGGTCAGACCCAGTGCAGTACGGAAAGACAAGCGTTCCATTTAGGACCTAGCCGGAGATTGTGTTTCCTGAGAGACCGGTAACATGGCTGTCCCGCCCGGGAACAGGCCCCGCCCTCCTTCCACTCCAATTAGAGACAAGCCCCTGGGAGGATAGCAGTCCCTTTCTCTCCCACACCTCCCCTCTACCTTCCCCTCTCATTCTCCCTCTTGGAGGGGCTGAATTATCAGCGTGGCAAACCAAACCAGTCTATCATCACAGCCCGCAGTAGTTTACCATCTCTGTGGCCTTCCTCCTCCTCAGATGTGATCTCTTCTGGAGATCAACGCTGTTCGTTTGGCTGAGTGACTGTTAAATAGAGGCCTCTGTTTCAAATACAACGACAATGGGTTCATATTGCTAACTTAAAGTAGCAAAAACTTCTTGCAGCCATTGAGACTTAACCTCAAACAATAATGTGGGTCTCAAATTGGAAGATCGGTTCTAAGTTTGTCGCTATGAAAAGGATCCATGCAGAAACATTTTGGAAAAGTGTGGAATGTCTGAAACAACTAAGAAACTTTTCAGTGATCTCTGGAGTATTTGCAAACAATTTCAATTGAAAACTGCAGAGCATTACTGTGGCATTAACAACACATAAATATGCTTTTTATATTTGTTAGAGGACTATGTTCCAAGCCAAGCAGTTACCCTGTGCCATTTTAAGAGAATTATGGGAAGTTTTTATACCAAATATATCAAAGGTCAACTGGACTCTCAAGAAACACTTTGTTCATGGTAATGTGTGTTCCAATTGGGAAACATTACGAACGTCATTCTGTAATTATTTTCAGTAAATCAACTTTTTGAGTTTCACAACTAAAATGAGCTCTTACATATTTAGTTATTATCTAGTTGTCGTCTCGCAGTCCTGCATGCAACTTACAACTTCTGTCATAAATCATTATCAGAGCAACCATTTATTGTTATATTTCTGTTATCTAATCTGAGCATTTGGCAGTTATGATACAATACTTATTGTGTTTGCGTACACCAAGTCACATAAACACACACGCACACGCGCATGCAGACACACACACAGACACACACATGCAGACACACACACTCAGACAGACACACACACACAGACACACGCATGGAGACACACACAGACAGACGCATGCAAACATACACACACACACACACACACTCAGACAGACACACACACACACACACACTCAGACAGACACACACACAAACACACGCATGGAGACACACACACAGACACACGCATGCAAACATACTCACACACAGACACACACACACACATGCAAACACACACACCGTTTGTACTTTTATTACGGTTTCAGAAACCCCAATCCCCTGAGCCTACATGCGCCCCAAAATGTTATTTTATTCGTACCCTCACCTTGAATGTTGTTGCAGAAACTTGTCCTTAACTCTAACGCACCCTAATTCCTTATTATAAGGCAAATCCTTAAGTCCACTTCCAACCATAACGACAGGTGTTAAAACAAAGCACACACACACACACACACACACACACACACACACACACACACACACACACACACACACACACACACACACACACACACACACACACACACACACACACACACACACACACACACACACACACACACAAACACACACACACACACACACACACCAGAGGGATTGTATGTCTTGTTGTGTACACTTTAATACTGACTGACAGCCTGGTTTCTTTATGACTCACCTGGTATCACCAGCTCAGGTGAAACTGTTCTCTCTTCCAATCCCTCTCCCTCCAGCTCTTTCTTTAACTTATCTCCCTCCCTCTCCACCTGCACGGTAATACACACACACACACACACACACACACACACACACACACACACACACACACACACACACAAATACAAACCCTACATAAAACCCTATATCCTGCCCCAACCCTACATATAACCCTATATCCTGTCTCTAACCCTACATATAACCATATATCCTGTCTCTAACCCTACATATAACCCTATATCCTGTCTCTAACCCTACATATAACTCTATATCCTGTCCCTAACCCTACATATAACCCTATATCCTGTCCCTAACCCTACATATAACCCTATATCCTGACCCTAACCCTACATATAACCCTATATCCTGTCTCTAACCCTACATATAACCCTATATCCTGTCCCTAACCCTACATATAACTCTATATCCTGTCCCTAACCCTACATATAACCCTATATCCTGTCTCTAACTCTACATATAACCCTATATCCTGTCTCTAACCCTACATATAACCCTATATCCTGTCTCTAACTCTACATATAACCCTATATCCTGTCTCTAACCCTACATATAACCCTATATCCTGTCTCTAACCCTACATATAACCCTATATCCTATCTCTAACCCTACATATAACCCTATATCCTGTCTCTAACCCTACATATAACCCTATATCCTGTCCCTAACCCTACATATAACCCTATATCCTGTCCCTAACCATACATATAACTCTATATCCTGACCCTAACCCTACATATAACCCTATATCCTGTCTCTAACCCTACATATAACCCTATATCCTGTCCCTAACCCTACATATAACTCTATATCCTGTCCCTAACCCTACATATAACCCTATATCCTGTCCCTAACCCTACATATAACCCTATATCCTGACCCTAACCCTACATATAACCCTATATCCTGTCTCTAACCCTACATATAACCCTATATCCTGTCTCTAACCCTACATATAACCCTATATCCTGTCTCTAACCCTACATATAACCCTATATCCTGCCTTTAACCCTACATATAACCCTATATCCTGTCACTAACCCTACATATAACCCTATATCCTGTCTCTAACCCTACATATAACCCTATATCCTGTATTAACCATTTACCCTGAACCCGAACCAAACCTATATCATTAGACAGTTATATGCCCATACATTAGTAGTTGTTCCACTCGGGTCAGTGTGTTTGTCTCTCTCTGTGTGTGTGTGTGTGTGTGTGTGTGTGTGTGTGTGTGTGTGTGTGTGTGTGTGTGTGTGTGTGTGTGTGTGTGCGTGTGTGTGTGTGTGTGTGTGTGTGTGTACACCGAACACAATGGTCTGAGTCACAGTCGGTTAAATCATTTCTGATCTGGCTGTTCCTGTTTGTCAGATCAGATTGTGCGTGTGTGTGTGTGTGAGTGTGTGTGTCAGATCAGATTGACCTAGTTGACGTGTTGCATAAGAGTAGAAAATTGACAGAAACACACTTTGTTTTTCTTCCGAGACATGTACACACAGGCATTTGCGCACACAAACACACACAAACAGAAAATACACCGGGTATGTTTCCTTTCTGAAACACAGAGACAAATTCTCAACAACAACAATCACAGGATACGATGACGCTGAACGTGGATGAACGTGGGTGAACGTGCGTGATTGTGAATCAGGCATACACACAGTAGATACAGTCCACAGAAGAATATTAATATACCACTAAAATGTACTGACTTGACACTTTATAATACTATAAAGAAATGGTTTAGGGAATAAATGCTCTCATGGGATGCTATGAAACTATGAAATATACACAAGCTGTTTACATATAATAAGCCTTGATGTAGACATGCTGTTTATTTTCCCTATTCAAGACTGCACATCAGGGTAGGGAACTTATGATTTCTGTTTATTCACGTTTATCAGATCAATAAAGATGACATGATCTACTGGCTGACAGAAATCTGTACATCTGTACATCTCTCTAGACAGGAAATCTCTCCATCGTGGACAGGAAGGCCAGAAGAACCGGGATGCTAACAGGAAGAACATTTGAAGAACCTACCCAGGCCAAAGAAGGGTTAAGGAAGAATAATATGAAAATGCCTGGTGTAATTGCTAAGCTCTGGAACATATGTGTGAACACTGGGTAGTAATGGGAGATTATAATAAAGTACCATAAAATGGTTAGAGGCCTTCACGTTATTACGATGTGGAGAAGAGAATCCAACCATAATGCACGAGGATGGAAAGGACAAGGTCATTATGTGTGTGTGGATGCAGACATTACAGCAGTGGCTGAAGCTGTCTGAGGAACCTGTCAATTAAAAAATATAAGAACATGGAAACGAGGTGAAATCTCACCAGCAGTAGCCATGGTGATTAATCATGTGATGTTCTGTACCAGGAGTTGTAGCCATGGTGATTACATCTGTAATGTTCTATACCAGGAGTTGTAGCCATGGTGATTACATCTGTAATGTTCTATACCAGGAGTTGTAGCCATGGTGATTAATCATGTGATGTTCTATACCAGGAGTTGTAGCCATGGTGATTACCTCCGTAATGTTCTATACCAGGAGTTGTAGCCATGGTGATTACCTCCGTAATGTTCTATACCAGGAGTTGTAGCCATGGTGATTAATCATGTGATGTTCTATACCAGGAGTTGTAGCCATGGTGATTACCTCCGTAATGTTCTATACCAGGAGTTGTAGCCATGGTGATTAATCATGTGATGTTCTATACCATGGCTAGTAGTAGTGATTAATCATGTGATGTTCTATGGAAGGGCTAGTAGCCATGGTGATTAACCATGTTATGTTCTGTACCAGGTGTCGTAACCATGGTGATTAAGACTATGTCCTAAAGTCAAGACCAAGGACAGGGGTCCTTGTTTTTCTCACGGACCACATCGAGAAAACCAGAGTCAGCAGGTGTACATTTAAACGGTTCAATCTCTTCTACTGTTCAATGTACAGTCTGATCAAATCTGTAATATGGAAGGAAGCATGTGTGTATTTAATAAAAGTATGGTATTTTCTTAGACTGGACTTATAATATTTTATAAAGAAGGTTAGATATTATGAAGTTTTGAAGTAATGTTGGGCAATTCAATTACCATAGTGACCAAACCAGACACGGTTGTAGGCTATTAGTACCCGTTCATCTGCTGATTGGTTGAATCAGCGTCATCCGATATCCAGGCAGACTCAGATGTTGGTACAATAATACCTTGAATGTGTCTGTTTAACAGAACATTGACATAAAACACATTTCCTAGTTACTGAGACTGTTGAAATACTCTGATGAGAAATTCATCTGGGATTGTTTTGCTGCTTTGACACGGATGAATCTCTGCTTTCTGTCCTCGTAAAGTGTGATTTCAGAGCATGAATTATTCAGCCTCCCGCCTTCCAGATCTTCCTGACTGGTTGACTCCAGAGCCTCCCTCCATTCAGCTCTTCTCATCCCTTCAACTGCAATCTTCCTTTCAAGCTTTTGCAACAGGCAGACAGGAGAAGGAATTTGTTGTCTTCAGGGTGACAGAGGACGGACAGAAAAATAGAGAGATATGAAAAGAAAGGGTGGTGGAAAGAGAAAAATTAAAATTAAGAGAGGAAAAAAAGAGAGATAGGAAAAGGAGAGAGGAAGAAAGAGACATAAGAAAATGAGACAGGCAGAAAGAGAGAAAGATAAATGGAGAAGAAAAAAGAGAGGAAGAAAAATGGAGAGAGGGTGAAAAGAGAGATAGTAGATAGTAGAAAAGTAGAGGTAGAATCTCTACAAAAAAGGAGAGAGTCTTAACATCTCTCGGCACCATACAACCCCAGATACAGAACCCCAGATACAGAACCCAGATACAGAACCCAGATACAGAATCCAGATACAGAACCCAGATACAGAACCCAGATACAGAACCCAGATACAGAACCCAGATACAGAACCCCAGATACAGAACCCAGATACAGAACCCCAGATACAGAACCCAGATACAGAACCCCAGATACAGAACCCAGATACAGAACCCCAGATACAGAACCCAGATACAGAACCCCAGATACAGAACCCAGATACAGAACCCCAGATACAGAACCCAGATACAGAACCCCAGATACAGAACCCCAAATACAGAACCCCAGATACAGAACCCCAAATGCAGAACCCCAGATACAGAACCCCAGATACAGAACCCCAAATACAGAACCCCAGATACAGAACCCAAAAAAACAGAATGCCTGAAACAGAGCGCCTGAAATAGAACCCGAGATGCAGAACGCCAACAACAGAACGTCAGAAACAGAACCCCAGGAACCAGAGGGATAGGAGGAGTGAGATAAGAGTGTGATGTGAGAGAGAGGAGGATGCTCGTGTCATAATCCAGTGAATGTAGAAGCATGCGTTGTCACGCTCTTCCTTTGTCTCCTGCCGTCTCCTGTATCCCTGTGGCGCCTCCGACATCCAGAGGCACAGTGCAGCAGCAGCAGCAGCCAACCCAGCCTAGGTTATATAGAAACGGTTGAGCACCAAAACAGACAATGCATTTCTTGTCTTCCGAGACATTAATGCTGGATATTGATAGTCTAGCAGTTTCCACACCAAACTACAACTCCCAGGATTCTCCACTGAATGGACTGACGGCTGGAACCTGCTGGGAGAAAGAAATGAAATAAATTAATATAGAGCTACTCCTCTCTCTCTCACTTCTCTGTTTTTCTCCACTCCTGGTTTGCTTGACTTGGGTCAGCAAGTGAGCGATTCAGTCGCACTCACTGAACGATTCAGCCGCACTCACTGAGGGATTCAGCCGCACTCACTGAACGTTTCGCTCGACTGGAAGGGATTTCTGCGAGGATGCTGATCGTCTCCGTGCCGACGCCACTGGATGGGCGACGATGTCGTGGTCACTGTGTAGTCGGACCGGATGCCAATAGACCAGGCCTGGAAGCTGGAGGACCCGCAAGGAGAAAACGGAACACGTAAAAAGACGAGAATAGAGGAAAAGACGAGGAGGACGGAGGAAGAGAGCTCTTTTCTCCGTGCAGAAAGCAGCAACACAGGAACAGAGTCCTTAAGCGACGAGCGCTCCCTGTGAGGCATCGGGCTTTTGGCATCGGACAAATGCCACAATCTCTCCCCTCCCACTTAGAGTGTATATCCACGTTTTTTATCTCCTCCTCTGTCTCATATATTCCCCGTGGCCAAAAACATCCTCCATGGAATTCGACGGAGAGTCGACGGAGGAAAAAAATATTTACGACAGTCCGCGGGAAAGAAGACGAACGCCTTTCGCTCCTCTTTTGCGCCCAAAAAACCTTCCTCCAGCTGGATCTTTGCCTCTCTGACTGCCTGCGTTGGTTTGGCTGCCTGCGTTTGTCCAGCTGCCTGTGCCTGACTAGCTGCCGTTGTCTGGCTGCCGACGTCTGTCTGGTTCACCGTACGAGGACAGGAAACCTCCGCTAGTAGCAGACACCTCTATCTCTCTTGCTGCCAGTTCCACACTGTGGCAGTCAGAATGGAGGCAGGAAACAGTGGCTTTGTGACACAGAACACATGGATCAGCTGACACTGTGCTATCACTCACTGTCCCTGGGGGGGGGGGAGGCCTGGACCAGACGAGACCAGACGGACCAGACGGACAAGTGCCACACACTCTTCATCCACAGGCTGCTTGGTCACACAGCTGGCCAGACTGTATAACACACACACACACATGATCACACACACACACACACACACACACACACACACACACACACACACACACACACACACACACACACACACACACAGCTGGCCAGACTGTATAACACACACACACATGATCACACACACACAGCTGGCTAGACTGTATAACACACACACACATGATCACACACAGCTGGCCAAACTGTATAACACATATGATCACACACACACACACACACACACACACATGATCACACACGATCACACCAACACAACTGCTTATGGATCACTCTGCTCCACACAAAGTTGACTGTTAAGATGAAAAGACCGACAAGGAGACAATCAAGACACACCCCCTACCTCCCTCCCACATCACTCCACCCCCTCCCTCCCTCCTTCTCCATCACTCCACCCCCCTCCCTACCTCCATCCTAATCACTCCACTCCCCTCCCTACCTCCTTCTCCATCACTCCTCCCCCTACCTCCATCCTCATCACTCCACCCCCCTCCCTACCTCCATCCTAATCACTCCACCCCCCTCCCTACATCTTATTTTTGTTACAGAGGAAAAGTGTGGATACATGACTCTGTAAATGATTTGGTGGCCAGTTTGGATCTGTTGTCATGACATCAGGGTTGACACCCTACAGTAACTGCCATAGGATCTGTTGTCATGACACCAAGGTTGACACCCCTACAGTAACTGCCATAGGACCTGTTGTCATGACACCAGGGTTAACCAACCTTCAGTAACTGCCATAGGACCTGTTGTCATGACACCAGGGTTAACCCACCTTCAGTAACTGCCATAGGACCTGTTGTCATGACACCAGGGTTAGCCCACCTTCAGTAACTGCCATAGGACCTGTTGTCATGACACCAGGGTTAACCCACCTTCAGTAACTGCCATAGGATCTGTTGTCATGACACCAGGGTTAACCCACCTTCAGTAACTGCCATAGGACCTGTTGTCATGACACCAGGGTTAACCCACCTTCAGTAACTGCCATAGGATCTGTTGTCATGACACCAGGGTTAACCAACCTTCAGTAACTGCCATAGGACCTGTTGTCATGACATCAGGGTTAACCCACCTTCAGTAACTGCCATAGGACCTGTTGTCATGACACCAGGGTTAACCCACCTTCAGTAACTGCCATAGGACCTGTTGTCATGACACCAGGGTTAACCCACCTTCAGTAACTGCCATAGGACCTGTTGTCATGACACCAGGGTTAGCCCACCTTCAGTAACTGCCATAGGACCTGTTGTCATGACACCAGGGTTAACCCACCTTCAGTAACTGCCATAGGATCTGTTGTCATGACACCAGGGTTAACCCACCTTCAGTAACTGACATAGGATCTGTTGTCATGACACCAGGGTTAACCCACCTTCAGTAACTGCCATAGGATCTGTTGTCATGACACCAGGGTTAACCCACCTTCAGTAACTGACATAGGATCTGTTGTCATGACACCAGGGTTAACCCACCTTCAGTAACTGCCATAGGATCTGTTGTCATGACACCAGGGTTGACACCCCTACAGTAACTGCCATAGGACCTGTTGTCATGACACCAGGGTTGACACCCCTACAGTAACTGCCATAGGACCTGTTGTCATGACACCAGGGTTGACACCCCTACAGTAACTGCCATAGGACCTGTTGTCATGACACCAGGGTTGACACCCCTACAGTAACTGCCATAGGATCTGTTGTCATGACACCAGGGTTAACCAACCTTCAGTAACTGCCATAGGATCTGTTGTCATGACACCAGGGTTGACACCCCTACAGTAACTGCCATAGGATCTGTTGTCATGACACCAGGGTTAACCAACCTTCAGTAACTGCCATAGGATCTGTTGTCATGACACCAGGGTTGACACCCCTACAGTAACTGCCATAGGACCTGTTGTCATGACACCAGGGTTGACACCCCTACAGTAACTGCCATAGGATCTGTTGTCATGACACCAGGGTTAACCAACCTTCAGTAACTGCCATAGGATCTGTTGTCATGACACCAGGGTTAACCAACCTTCAGTAACTGCCATAGGATCTGTTGTCATGACACCAGGGTTGACACCCCTACAGTAACTGCCATAGGACCTGTTGTCATGACACCAGGGTTGACACCCCTACAGTAACTGCCATAGGATCTGTTGTCATGACACCAGGGTTAACCAACCTTCAGTAACTGCCATAGGATCTGTTGTCATGACACCAGGGTTGACACCCCTACAGTAACTGCCATAGGACCTGTTGTCATGACACCAGGGTTGACACCCCTACAGTAACTGCCATAGGACCTGTTGTCATGACACCAGGGTTGACACCCCTACAGTAACTGCCATAGGACCTGTTGTCATGACACCAGGGTTGACACCCCTACAGTAACTGCCATAGGATCTGTTGTCATGACACCAGGGTTAACCAACCTTCAGTAACTGCCATAGGATCTGTTGTCATGACACCAGGGTTGACACCCCTACAGTAACTGCCATAGGATCTGTTGTCATGACACCAGGGTTAACCAACCTTCAGTAACTGCCATAGGACCTGTTGTCATGACACCAGGGTTAACCAACCTTCAGTAACTGCCATAGGATCTGTTGTCATGACACCAGGGTTGACACCCCTACAGTAACAGTAAAGTCAGGACGTCCTTTTGAACATCTCATCTGACAGATGCCCCGGGGCATTAGTACTTACATTTAGAGCTGAAGGAAGTTTGCCCCTTACGGGCCTTCCAATCCCACATCCAGCAGCATCTGGTCTCCCATCCAGAGACTGACCAGGCTTGACCCTGCTTAGCATCAGAGGACAGGCGACATAGGGAGCTAAAGCATTTCAAGATGACATTGTCTGTTTATAATGTCACTATTTCAGGCTGGAATCCTCATACTCTCCAGGATCCCTGGTTACATCAGCTAACCCTTCATCTCCTTCATCCTTCTGTCATCCTCTCATCTTCTCATCTCCTTTTCTCTCTTTCTCTGTTTCCTATTTTCTTCTCCTCTCCTTTCCTCTCCTTCGCTTTATCTCTTCCTCTCCTCTCTTGCTCTCTTCCTCTCTTCCTCTCTTCCGCTCTTCGTCACAGCTGTATCCCTGGCATCCATGGGATCTTTGAACGCAGCTATTTACGTCTCAGTTTATTTAATTTCCGGCAAACAGCCCCGGCTGCTAAATAAGTGGCTTGAACTAGGCCATTTAATTTAACTGAGTAGGGAAGAAAGAGCTGAGAGGGGGCGCAGGGCAACACACAGACTTCTGGGTAATTGCTTTGCCCCATGAGTTCAGCTCTGAGATGCTCCTCGGAAGCCTTGTCAGCGCACCTGGGTTCAAACACTGTTTGAAATGTTTTTCTTTATCTGATTGTTGTCCCGATTGTTTGTTTGGAGGCAATACAATAGCAGAGCGGCTGCGATCATTGTCCATCTGGCCCTCTGATCAGGCTGAAGAACAAACTAGAAGGATTTCTTACATTATTTGAACACCGTTGTGCTGAATAGCAACCCTGGGTCTTTAGTTAGACGAGGCTGTTAATATGTTTGGGTAAATGATGCGTTACATCACCTTGACAACAACACCTAGTTTATGTGACTCCTGCACTGTGACTCCTGGTTCATAGTCTGTGACTCCTGCTCTGTGACTCCTGGTCTATGACTCCTGCTCTGTGACTCCTGGTTCATAGTATATTACTCCTGCTCTGTGACTCCTGGTTCTTTGTCTATGACTCCTGCTCTGTGACTCCTGGTTCTTTGTCTATGACTCCTGCTCTGTGACTCCTGGTCTATGACTCCTGCTCTGTGACTCCTGGTCCATAGTCTATGACTCCTGCTCTGTGACTCCTGGTTCTTTGTCTATGACTCCTGCTCTGTGACTTCTGGTTCTTTGTCTATGACTCCTGCTCTGTGACTCCTGGTTCGTTGTCTATGACTCCTGCTCTGTGACTCCTGCTCTGTGACTCCTGCTCTGTGACTCCTGGTTCGTTGTCTATGACTGCTGCTCTGTGACTCCTGGTTCTTTGTCTATGACTCCTGCTCTGTGACTCCTGGTTCTTTGTCTATGACTCCTGCTCTGTGACTCTTTGTCTGCTCTGCTCTGACTCCTGGTTCTTTGTCTATGACTCCTGCTCTGTGACTCCTGGTTCTTTGTCTATGACTCCTGCTCTGTGACTCCTGCTCTGTGACTCCTGGTTCTTTGTCTATGACTCATGCTCTGTGACTCCTGGTTCGTTGTCTATGACTCCTGCTCTGTGACTCCTGGTTCTTTGTCTATGACTCCTGCTCTGTGACTCCTGGTTCTTTGTCTATGACTCCTGCTCTGTGACTCCTGGTTCTTTGTCTATGACTCCTGCTCTGTGACTCCTGGTTCTTTGTCTATGACTCCTGCTCTGTGACTCCTGGTTCTTTGTCTATGACTCCTGCTCTGTGACTCCTGGTTCTTTGTCTATGACTCCTGCTCTGTGACTCCTGGTTCTTTGTCTATGACTCCTGCTCTGTGACTCCTTGTCTATGACTCCTGCTGTCTATGACTCCTGCTCTGTGACTCCTTGTGACTCCTGCTCTGTGACTCCTGGTTCTTTGTCTATGACTCCTGCTCTGTGACTCCTGCTCTGTGACTCCTGCTCTGTGACTCCTGGTTCTTTGTCTATGACTCCTGCTCTGTGGCTCCTGCTCTATGACTCCTGCTCTGTGACCCCTGGTTCTTTGTCTATGACTCCTGCTCTGTGACTCCTGGTTCTTTGTCTATGACTCCTGCTCTGTGACTCCTGGTTCTTTGTCTATGACTCCTGCTCTGTGACTGCTGGTTCTTTGTCTATGACTTCGCTCTGTGACTCCTGCTCTATGACTCCTGCTCTGTGACTCCTTGTTCGTTGTCTATGACTCCTGCTCTGTGACTCCTGGTTCTTTGTCTATGACTCCTGCTCTGTGACTCCTGGTTCTTTGTCTATGACTCCTGCTCTGTGACTCCTGGTTCTTTGTCTATGACTCCTGCTCTGTGACTCCTGGTTCTTTGTCTATGACTCCTGCTCTGTGACTCCTGGTTCTTTGTCTATGACTCCTGCTCTGTGACTCCTGGTTCTTTGTCTATGACTCCTGCTCTGTGACTCCTGCTCTGTGACTCCTGCTCTGTGACTCCTGGTTCATAGTCTATGAAAGTGAGAGAGACAGATAAGGGGGAAGAGTGGGAGGAAGAGAGGGGTCAAACAGACCTACAGACCCACAGACAGACAGACAGAATGACAGACAGACAGAATGACAGACAGACAGAATGACAGACAGGCAGACAGACAGATAGATAGACAGACCCACAGACAGAGAGACAGACAGATAGATAGACAGACCCACAGACAGAGAGATAGACAGATATATAGACAGACCCACAGACAGGCAGACAGACAGATAGATAGACAGACCCACAGACATACAGACAGATAGATAGAGAGACCCACAGACAGACAGACAGACAGATAGATAGAGAGACAGGCAGACAGGCATGGAGTAATTATTACATCAATTGCAAAAACGTATGGTGAACATCATTTATTTAAAACATAATAACATGCTTTGGCAATATGTACATTTTTATGTCATGCCAATAAACTCATTTAGATAAACCATTTACATTTTATTTTCAGAGCCAGACCCCCCCTGAGAGACAGTATGAGGGAACGACTGGGGAGATAGTGGTAGAGGTATGGATAAAATGAGAAAAGGCCTTCTGAACCCATTACAATTGACTCATGCTCTCTTCTGGATTTTTTTTTTTAACACATCCTATTGCTACACATAAAGCACGCCGGATGAACTCTTCCACAATATCTCTAATGATGTACCCTTTGGGCGATCCTGAATGCAGTGAATTTGATCACCTGAGAGAACGTGCTAAAATTGCGCGCCACCCAAAGCCCTCGCCTTTGCAATCACAAACACTTGTTCGCGTCTCTTCTCTCTCAGCACTTCCCTGTGTCTGTCAGGTGTGAGCCGACTGCTGTTAGCCTGTAATTGGTGTGGTACCCGTTTGTCAGCTCACTGGATAAATTGGATCCAATGCACTTTTATCGTTCTCAAATACAACGGAGGAATTCTCTAAAGTGTCATTTCAATCGGTGATGAGCTGCGATTCCCGCCACCTAGAGTGTGTTCATCTAACACCCGTGTTTAAATGGGAACCTGTGCGTGGATTCAGGTGAGACACAGATGACATAAAAGGCCATCTTAATTGACACTTATACAAGTTAAAAGTATAATAAAGGACAAAATGTCTCAAGCCTGACAACTAACCTTATTTAAATGATCTCGGGCCTGCATCCTTGGCCACTGGTCTGACCCCTGAGTCTGACCCTCTCAACCTTGACATCAGACTATATCAAGCCTCCTGAGAGGGAACATCTTGGGACTGCGTGACTCCTCCTGTGTCAGCCCAAAAGAGAAATGAACTTCAGTAGTCAGGGCCCCAGGAGAACCTGGAGACCTCTGTCTTCGCCTTCTCCTCGATCAGCCGGGTTCTTGGCCCTCAGCCAGGAGGCCGGGGTTCTATGAGCCTCTGGGACAAAAGGGGTCCCTACCTTTGTTTTTGTCCGCGCCACCACGACCGCCAAGGCCTTGAGAGGGACCAGGGTGTCAGTCTCAGTCACAGCCTCTGGCCACGAAAGCCCTGGAGTCAGGAAGCACTGGAGCTCAGAGGAGACGTTGGGTCTCTGCTCTGGTCTCAGCGGTGTCCAGCTCTGCTGTCAGACCGGGCCGCGCGGCTGACACACGCTGACATGTGGAGGTCACCTCTCGGCACCAGCGCCTGCACCTCCGCGCACGTGCCCGTGTAATATATGCGCCTCTCATTTCCCGAGACGCAACACAGCGACCCGGACATGACACGTCTCACAAGGTGTCACAGCGAGGAACGCGACTCTCAGACATCTGTCATGCTGTTCGATGTGGGCCGGGGGTTGGGGGGGAGGACAGGGAGAGGCCTGAGATGCATGTTAACAGTCCAAAAAGGGACCTAATATCCCTCAAACCTGTGCCGAGGTCAGGCCGTCAGTGGGCTGAAAGTATGGTGGTGTTCCTTTTGAAGTGTCTCTTTCTGGACTGGTGTCTCTTTCTGGACTGGTGTCTCTTTCTGGACTAGTGTCTCTTTCTGGACTGGTGTCTCTTTCTGGACTAGTGTCCCTTTCTGGACTGGTGTCTCTTTCTGGACTGGTGTCTCTTTCTGGACTGGTGTCTCTTTCTGGACTGGTGTCTCTTTCTGGACTGGTGTCTCTTTCTGGACTGGTGTCTCTTTCTGGACTGGTGTCTCTTTCTGGACTGGTGTTACTGTGCTGAATGGTGCAGCTTTACAGAATCAGGAGGGATAAAAGCTCTTACAGGTGTTGTGTTATTACTGGATCATCCTTTTGTTACAAGAATGTTCTTGCATGGCAGAATATGCAAATGTGTATGCAAATGTTTTTAAAGGATGTACTTGGGACTCTGTGTAGCTCTTGATTTGCAAAATAAAAAACGGATCCACCCCTGCAAATTCCCCATTGATTATAAACTCTTTGCGCTCTGGTGTGTGTGTGTGTGTGTGTGTGTGTGTGTGTGTGTGTGTGTGTGTGTGTGTGTGTGTGTGTGTGTGTGTGTGTGTGTGTGTGTGTGTGTGTGTGTGTGCAACAACACCTCTAACCCTAACGCGGGTGGCTGGTTGGGTGTGTAGCCTTTGTACACTTTCACCTGCAGCCTTGAAACAGGCAGATGTTCAAACTAACCCCACTGAACTTCAGAAATCAGAGTTTGACACTCAACAATGTGTTCTTGTCAATGACCACGGATAAGTGGCAGCTCTGGGAATCATTAATGGACCTGTCTGCCAGCTGCTACCTGGATAAGATAAGCATTGTCTACAACACCTGTTTCAACATGTATATATGAATCATTTTATATACCATGGTGAATGTGGGCTACCATCTGCCCTGTGTTTTGTACTGTGAGGCAGGTTTGTATGGAAACAATTGATAAAAGTTGTACTGCTGTTTAAACAAATCCTAACCTGGCATCTGCCTTCTGATGTCAACATGAATAATAGATTATGTCGTTAAAAAAGTTGGAAAGGATTAAGGGAGAACATGAAAGTTCTCTACCAGGTCTACAGGAGGGGACATTATCTAGTGGTCAACTATAGTGTCACATATTCAGGCCTGACGACTGGCGACCAACTGGAAGAATAAAAGCTAACCGGGTTCCCAGGAAGGTACAGCCAGTAAATGTGTGGGGTACCCTGCACGTTTGGGATCTCACCCACGGTCTAGTTGTGTGAATCATAACTGTATATGGGGTATAACAGGTAGATCACACGGTCTCTAAACGACAAAATGACTGACGTCCAGGGATATTGGGGCACTGGAAAAATGTAAACGTAAAAAATAGGAAATACAAAGATTTAAAAAAGTACA
The DNA here is from genome assembly GCA_029465975.1 of Dallia pectoralis. Taxonomy (NCBI): domain Eukaryota; kingdom Metazoa; phylum Chordata; class Actinopteri; order Esociformes; family Umbridae; genus Dallia; species Dallia pectoralis. Next base: position 26,172,117 of record CM055731.1, on the reverse strand, counting down.
TTAATAAGGTAAACACAAAACTACTAGATAAAAATGTACTGGTGAAAAGGGTAAATATATTGTTCAGTGCTTTATTGGTACAAACTTCAGATTGACCGTTGGACTGGGAAACTTTCCAAATGAGCGAATGTAAAGAGGGTAAACACCTGTTGTGATTACAGAGGTGGCACACGACCCATTCCAAGCATGCACGTGGCAGCTGCGCACACCTTAACAAAAGTCCTAAAAGAAAGTTTGAATGCATTGAAGATTTCCATTGAAATGCACACGCACGCGTGCACGCTCTCTTTCACTCCGTATCAATCCAGTTCGTTTCTTCAGCTAGTTAGAAAGCAAAATGTGTCTTTATCCGTGGTAGTGAATGTGACAATGCGCTATAAGCCATCTGTTCAAGGTGTGGATAGCAAACCCGACACCCCCACAGGTGTTCAGGCTCTCGTCAAGCCTCATTTTCACTGCCTCCAAGTGCTATTATTAGTGTTATTCTCTATTAAGGACAGTAGATAAATGAGTGACGTTAGAGAGTCGGACTTGTGCATATCAATATAATAAATTGACCAGCCACATCACATCACATGGATCCTGTTTGCAGGCCATGGCTTTATTTTATACTGGTAACAGTCCATTTATATTCCAGTCATGCACCACGAACACACAAATTGGAGCGCAATTACCGGTGCTTTACTCGAATACGGGCAGATATAAGGCGATATTAGGCATAATTGTGCTCGCTGGAATGTATCAAGCATCTACTGAGTTTAACTACCATAGTCCAATGGCATTTCCCCCAACTACACTTCATTCGCGTGCTCGGGCAGTAGTATTATTTGTCTAACACACCAATTACTGTAAGCACGGGGACTAATGCCCTTCACGCACAGTACAGAGACACATGATGCTGTGGTTGATATCTGAAATACCCGAATCCATTTCACTTGATAGGACGTTGGCAGAGTTGGAGTAACTTTGTAAAATAGCAAACACTGGTTGTAGTTACTGACTGTGAGAAAAACAATGTTGATGTGACTGATAAATACTAAATAACATTATGTAATCCCCCTCGCATTGTGTTCAGGGTCTTCAGCCTTCTGAACCTCACTGTCATGTGCACTTCTGTCCTCCAGCTCAGCTCTGCCATCTAGTGGCAGACGAACATAATAACCTGGGATGTTTTATGGTATGCATAACAGTTTTCTATAGCATATTCATGTGTATTTTTTCGCGATTCATTTAAATATGTAATATATATATAACACATGCATTTATTATGTTCAAGTACATATTAGGACGAGGAAAGCTGTGTCTTCCGCCGGTGTGGATTTAATGTGGACGGTGTGTTTGTAAAAGCGGTGCACATCTCTCATCCATATGGACTCTGTGCCCACCGTGGCCCCTATAACCGGTCCTGTCTCGAAAAGTGCGTTTCGGAGTATCAGCTTGCTTGTATGTGTGTGCCCCTATTCCCTATACCTCCCTTTATTCTGATCTCTCTCCCTCTCTCTCTCTCCGTGCGGTGACCGCAGGGCGTGCCTAATGTGACCAAGTACCGCCCGTCTCGTCCGTGGCCCCGCCCCTATCCGCGGCTCCGCCCCCTATCCGAGCAGCCTGGTGAAAGTGGAGCCTGCTGGTGACTCTTTTCTCACCAGTGTTCCAACTGCACTGATGAGTCCTCATGCATGTGTTGACTTCTCCCTGTTTGCGTGGCTAGTCTGAACTGAATGCCCTCGCGTTGGAGATAAATACAACTCTTTTCATTATCATGCCATGTGTATAGTGTACACCGATAATATATCTGTCAACAATATGTGACTACCTTGTAAGAAATCATCTATGTACACCTCTGATTCTGTATTATACATTAATTATGTCATACATAATTTATATTGTGTCTATATATATATATATATATATCCTAATTGACCATGATCGACCAAAGGGGTTTACAAGTTGTTCAATCTACGGATCATACACTCTAAATTATGGAGGGCCTCATAATACCGTGGCACTGAACTGGTTTTGATAAGTGCAATATCTGTATTGACTGGTGGAAAAAAGTCCAAAACACAAGTATGTCTCTTTAAACCCAAGTTAGTCCCGCATACTGGAATGAGGTCAGACATACAGCTCCTCATTGCACGCGCTGATTATTATTAGATCCCTTTTAGGACCAATGAGAATAATCTGGGCGTGGTTCTGGCACCAGACGGCGTAGAGACAGCACCGGATTGGCCGGGTCCTATCGCCGTTACATCGTTGGAAAAGGATAAAGGGGCACGGAGACAAATTGGAGGCTGCTGAAACGTACCGAGAGCGCAGATGGAGTGCAGACCCTAGATCTGGTGACACAGGACTCAACCCGCATGGTGCTAGGAAAGAAAAGCTATGCAGAAAAAGACTCACCCTACTTTAGAAACGTGTACCGCTTTCCGTGTCCGTGCGCGCACACAGACACAGAGGCACAGACACAGGGGCACAGTTTGCTTTACGCAGCTGTAACTGCACATGTTTGAGTCCTACACGCCTGCACACATTAGTGTCGGAGGACAGTGAGAGGCAGTGGACACTGGGACAGGTTGTGCACGTGTCCGTTCTATAATACAGAGACCCGGATACGCACGCACAACTCGCATGTAACGTGTTGAACGCCTATCAGCCGGATTTCTGCGGCTCGGATTTGACATCGACCCCGGGTGGTTCGGCACATCTCAGGGCTGTTTGATTGACACTGGCAGCCAGAACTGTGAGGCAGAAATCGGACTGTTCATATTTCAAGTGTCGGTTCTGAACTGGAGACACATTATACATCCTAACCATGGTTCAGAAAACCAGTAACGCGGAGAGCTCCGAGTCGATGTTCGCGGGGGACTCGTCCGATTCCGGGGCTATGGACCTGGACATGGCTTCCTCCCCGAGCCCCGGCTCCATGGCGTCGTCCGCGGGCGACGGCAAACTGAACCCGGCTTGGTGCAAAACGCCAACCGGTCACATCAAGAGGCCCATGAACGCCTTCATGGTGTGGTCACAGATCGAGAGGCGTAAAATCATGGAGCAGTCGCCGGACATGCACAACGCGGAGATCTCCAAGCGGCTCGGCAAGCGCTGGAAGCTGCTGAAAGACTGCGATAAGATCCCGTTCATCCGGGAGGCGGAGCGGCTCAGACTGAAGCACATGGCCGACTACCCGGACTACAAGTACCGGCCCAGGAAGAAGGTGAAGTCCAGCGGCTCGAAACCCGGCGAAAAGGAGGGCAAGGTTGGTGGTGGCAACTGCAACAGCAGCATGAGACAGTCTTCTAAAAAGAGTGGCTCCAAATCATCCAGCAAACCTCATAAAATAGTATTTGGCAACGGCAACAAAAGTGCGTTTCCAGAACAAGTTATTGGCACCGACCATCATTCTCTCTACAAGTCCAAGTCTGTGTCTGCTGCCAAACAGATACCGGACAAGAAAAAGCGCGTGCATGTGTTCGGTACCGGCACCATGGGTCACAGTGTGAGTCCGTCCTCAGCAGCGGTGCCGGCCAGCCCCACGCTCAGTAGCTCCGCGGAGTCCAGCGACCCCCTCAGCCTGTACGAGGACGCCGCAGCCGGCAGCAAGGAAGGCGGCGAGTCTCCCTCCTCCAGCGCCTCGGAAGACTACACCAGCATGCGGGCCTCCTCTCCTACACCGTCCGGTTCTCACTCCTCGTCCTCGTCCCAGTCCTCCTCTTCGGACGAGGAGTTTGAGGACGATTTGTTGGACATGAACCCGAGTCCCGGCTTCGACAGCATGTCACTGGGCAGCTTCGGCTCCTCGGTGCTGGACAGGGACTTGGATTTTAACTTTGAGTCGGGCTCCGGGTCTCACTTTGAGTTCCCCGACTACTGCACCCCAGAGGTGAGCGAGATGATTTCAGGTGACTGGCTGGAGTCGACCATCTCTAACCTGGTGTTCACGTATTGAGCAGAAGAACAGGAGAACTTCAAGCAGGAGATCTTGTCTCGCCCCGCGTTCTGGGCAGAAAAGGGATTCCGGTAAAGTGAGTTTGTGTCACACCTCTATACCGGGGGTTTGTCCCGCAGAGAGAGAGAGAGACGGGAAGCCCCGGTGCTGACTGTTCAACCAAGTGAGAGAATGAATACTCGCTGTTTATTTCAAGGATCAACTGTGGACTGTTATGTTCAGACATGGCGACAAGTACGCAGATGGAGGGGATGATGTGGGGTGGCGCCCTCGGTAGGAGGGATCGAGTTCCTATTGAAAGAAACACTCGATCAGAACTGGAAAACTGTGATTGATTTGCACGAATATAACGAGGGCGGCCTGAGGTCGGCTATACTTTAATCAATGTTACTTAAAAGGGACATTTGAGCAACTTTTTATGATCGCCAAGTGAACTTCGTATGACTTAAAGAGGTACAGAAATAATAGGCTGGCTTGTCGGGCAGTGTTTTTGTGCCATCGAGATGGATTTATGAACCAGGTGGGTTGACCTAGAAGTCAAACATTTTTTCTAAAAGATAAACGCATGTTACCTGTCCACTCTTTTGCTGAAATGTATGTCAGACTGTCGAACAGTTACAACTAGTGTTAGGGTTATTTAAATGGGTAGATGGCGCTATGTTTGATTCCTTTCTACTTAAAAAAGGAACAAAAAAATCACCAGCTGTTTTAATTCTTAACTTCAGGATTCAAACGCAACTCGAGTCTGTGCTGAACTTTATACACTTCTCTACGATTCAGGACCAAAAGGATTTTATGTTTTCCATATGTTATGTATAGGCTATGTAGAAAACCTCGCCGATTTTTTCCCATCCTCGAGTTTTTATTTGTACATTTATTCAGATGCCATTTTTATATGATGTATTTATACACGGGCCAAAACATTTTCGACGTATTATTTTAGGTTTCTTGTACCGGTCTTGTCATGTTCTCTCCGCACCCGTCTGTTTCCTTCGCCAAGAGAAGGGCTATAGAGTTGTGACTTTTGATTTTTTCTATTTAAATGTAGACTTTTGACACTTAAACAGAGGAAACGTTTGATTATTTTCTCAGTGTATTTTTGTACAAATATCTATTCAGGGGGTGTCAATCGGTGTATATCGCTGTTTGTATGTCCTAATTCTAAGGACCCAGGTGGCCGGTTATCTGACCAATCAGCCCTCTGTCCGTGTTTACAGGATCAATCTGCAGGTTTCTTAAAGACACAGTGTCACATTTTTCAATACCCCTGTAAACATGTGTTTCAACACACCCCGAGTATTTGTGCGCAACCGCACTTCTGCATTTCGTTTTAGAATCTTGCCTAATAATGAAAGATTGTAGCTTTAAATAAAAAAAACAAAAAAAATCTTGGCGTTTTTCTATACTGACATTCGGTTTTCAAACACTGGATGTGGTGATATGAAATCATAAACAGCATATTCAAATTGCCGATTTGAGGTCGCGACAACTATACTGCGTTTCTCATTCTATTTGAATATTTAATATTTTCTACTTGTTGGCTGACTAGCTATAATTGTTTTAGTATCTTATGGCATGGTGAATAGCATTTGTATTTCAGATTCAGGTTATAGCTGTTGTGTTTTTTGAAATATAAGAAGAAAATGAGGAAAACGTGAAAACATCATTGTACATTTGACTGTATCATAAGCAAAAAGATTGTGTGTTTATGTATGTTATTAAGCTATTCCATGACTGGCACTAGAACCGCTATCTTAATACAGTACATCCTTACTTACGTTTAAGGTGGTTGTTCAGGATGTTTATATATACAGTTTTAAATATATTAACTTTATTTTCATCCCATTCTGTGCAATATGCTGTGTTTAGATTATTGTTTTGTCTAATCATACCATAACAACATTTTTAAGGGGAAAACTCATGCCAGCTAAATTGTGTCAATTCACTGCCTGACAGATTGTTGAGATACTTCTGTACATAACTTTTTCAAGAATGAAATAAAAATCAGCTGGAACTGAAACCTACCCCTCCTCTATGTCGTCTCAATCTGTCCAACCCTCATGTTTGTACACACACACACACACACACACACACACACACACGTGCACAAACACGGCATGTACTATACAGCCACTATATGAGTGACTGCTTATGCTCTTAAATGGCTTCGACGTGGACTCGTACACATTGCTCATAGACAGTTTGATTATTACAAGCTGTTTCATAATAGGTTATGGAGGTTCACACTGTAACACGTTCCCGCGGATAAGGAAGTGAAGTGCACACGCACAGCACTATATATACCGGCAACATAACACCAGTCCATATACTGTGTTTATATGTATTTACTGTATATGCATGAACAAACAAGCACACGCCTGGCAGGTGGAGATACTAGTGTTGTGGTGTTCAGCAGTCGGCATGTCCTCTCCAGGCCGGGTGTCTGTCTCCCCTCCCCCGCCAGACAGCGCAGTGTGTCTACTCACCGGGGGGATGGGCCGTCTGCCTGTCTGGATATGCACGCCGCATGGCTGAGGCACACACACCGAATTCAACACAGCGCACGGATCCTCGTGAATTTGCCTACGGAGAACACCTGGCCTTAAATCTGGGCTCATGTCTGTGGCTTGTGTTTTAATGCCCGGTTTAGTGCACACTATAGTCACGGGGTTAGGGTTCAGGCAAAGTTGAGAAGTGTGCCTAACAAACTGGTTCATTGTAAGTAGTGTGCTGGTGAGGATGTTGGAATAATGCCAACACAGTAACTTTACAATTATCCTCATCGACCTAACCTGCCTCCATTCTACAAAACCACAAAATTGACGGCTCTATCAAAGGTCAGGTTAATGCTTTGGAGGTTAGTGTCGCTTCCGTTCTGCTGCAGTCTCCTTCAGCGCTTCTGATTCCAGAGAGGCAGACAGATGAAGGCAGTGGTCCAGTAAAGACCCAGCAGGAGGGCCGACTCGAGCCTCAGCCGGGCGCTTCTGTTTGGGGGGAAGGGAAGGACTGGCCTGCCTGGCTGACTAACTGGGTAGAGGCAGTGGGGTGGCAGTGGGAAGACTGTTGGAAGGCATCATATACACTGAGAATAGGGGGATTTGATTGGTTTGTTAGGCAATCCTTATGGGTGTGTTCATTGTTATTTTTTCTTGTTAGCAGGTATCAGGTTTACCACAGAAGAGAGCACATTTTTATTTTTAGCTTTGACCACGCAGGGTGACGTTAGAGTTAAACACTGAGCTCGGGGACAGAACCAATCTTGGTGATTAGATCCAACCACCTTTCATTTACCGAGCAGGTGTTCTGACCAACAAGCTGCCATGGATAAATGTGTTTAGTCTGCTTCTCCACCTCATAACTAGGTACACAGGCTTGAATGTGACTACAGAATTATATATTTTGTATATTTTGCAGTACACAGGCGCTTCTGCTCATCTAATAAGTGACAACACAAGGAGCTTCCGTTCCCAGGTGTTTGTGGAACAGAACAGGGCTTTACTCTGGCTTCTGTTTACCACACACCTGCAATTGGATCTCGTCAACTCACCAGCGAATACACCGTCATTTACAATGCAGAAACATTTGTTCACATTTAATTTAACGTAATTAATGTTGTATAAAAAATTGCTAGCGAAATTTGGAAACAGATTGATATAGATATAAAAACATGATATGAATTTCTGAATTTCAGACAACATTGAGGGGCAGAATACATGTTAGGGCCACATATATAGTTTATAAATGGTGGTGAGGTCGTGCAGTAAGAAATGATCCATCACAAACAGAAATGCATGCAGAACGTCTGGCTCCAGTCCTCTGATCTCTGCCAGCCTCCGACCAACGGCACCCAGAATTTGAGCATTCATTCTTGGGACAGTGTCACAGTGGCACCCCTGAAACAGAATAACAGCTGGTGCTATGGCTCACCATTAACACCTTAACCCCCTGATGTCCACACAGTCCGCATGGCCAGTGTGAATGAATATAATTACAGGTTGTCGTGATAATCAAGCTTACCGCTGCCTATATTCTAGTCATTCTAGTCACTTAGCAGATGATCATCGAAAGTGATAGATCAGTTATTAGGGTATCTGGGTATATGGGTATTAGGGTATCTGGGAATTAGGGTATATGGGTATTAGGGTATATGGGTATTAGGGTATCTTGGTATTAGGGTATATGGGTATCTGGGTATTAGGGTATATGGGTATTAGGGTATATGGGTATTAGGGTATTAGGGTATATGGGTATTAGGGTATATGGGTATTATGGTATATGAGTATTAGGGTATCTGGGTATTAGGGTATATGGGTATTAGGGTATATGGGTATTAGGGTATATGAGTATTAGGGTATCTGGGTATTAGGGTATATGGGTATTAGGGTATATGGGTATTAGGGTATATGAGTATTAGGGTATCTGGGTATTAGGGTATATGGGTATTAGGGTATATGGGTATTAGGGTATATGAGTATTAGGGTATCTGGGTATTAGGGTATATGGGTATTAGGGTATATGGGTATTAGGGTATATGAGTATTAGGGTATCTGGGTATTAGGGTATATGGGTATTAGGGTATCTGGGTATTAGGGTCGCCTTGCTCAGAGCACAACAACATATTTTTTTGGTCCGCTCAGGGATTAAACGCTGCAGCCTTTCGGATAGGCTACTGGCTAAACATTGATTACTCCTAAGATATCTACTTCCTCATGCCTTAAAAACACCTTATGTAAGCCCTTACCTATACTAGTTCATGTGTATTACTGATTGCTCATTGATGAATAATTATGCAGTGCTCAGGAAGAGTGCAAGGGCTTTTACAGCTATTGTAAGGACTCACAATGGACAACAACAGTTTGAAGGGTGCTGGATTCTCAAATAAATTGGTGAGATATGACAACTACCGCCCTTCGTCATCGTCCGTATCGTTTCTTCATCCGTACATTCCAAGTCTGTTCCAAACAGCCTCGCATTCCAATTGGCTGAAAGTTCTGTACTATAAAAGCGTTTTTTTAGCAGACCGAGTTTTTTTTGGGACCCCTAACAGACAATAGAATTGTTCGGACCCCCTTCCCCCCACCGTTCCCTGGGAGGGAGGGGGGGGGGGTGAACACCACTCAAATATGCATGTACTGGCCTCTGGAACCTGTAGTCAAGAGAAGGAGAACAAACTACAATAGACCGTCTGCGTGGCTCCCTCCCCTAACCAGCAGCTCGCTGGTATATCACAGGTTTTGTCTATAGCCCACTAATCTCTGGCTACAGACCCATTTGATCCCTTTTACCAATTGACCAATGTACTATATTAATAAACCGTGTACGGTTTAATAGCATTGTTGTCTAGTGTTGAACAGAAAATAGACTCACAGGTACCGCTGTATGGCAGTTCATAACAAAGAACATGCGTTTCAGACTACTGTCTTATTACACAGCAGGGATTCTGCACTGCTTTCAAGACTCAGCTTTAGGATTTCAGTGATTTCACCCCAGTGTATTTAATTTTCTACTGTGAATACTTAACACTAACATATAATGCATATCCAATCAATTATGCACCTAATGTTACAAATAATGCAATTATTCAAATATTTGTATTTCACGCGTTCATATATATATTTTTAAATAACATTTGGAATAATAATACATTTATTATAAATATTGACCGTTTTATACAGACAATGTTTTTTAAATGAATAATTAATAATACCGTTAACTTATAACATTTCTAAATATAACATTTTCTTTCTGCAATAAAACCGTTAGATCTTTAGAGTTCAGATTTACATGAATGGCGATAATAAATAACCCATATTTGTTTGGGTAATCGACTGATCCCATTGGTCACCATCAGTTTTCCCTACACTGTTATAGACTGGTTGAATAGACTGGGAGATCACAGGACAAAGAGTTACTCAAGTAACGGGCACAATATAAAAATAGATGTTATTGCGTAAAAGGGATACAAATATAAATGGATGTTGTCGGTGCACATCTCACAAATACATCATATATGTGACAAAGACAGCAGTACATGAGTTAGTTGTTGTTTAGTTACATTTAGAGGGGCGGGACTGAGACTGTAATGAACAAGGCGCGGCCACGGATCCCCTCCACACGTGCAGACAAAAAGCGCACACAACACTACACCCAAATATGCACTTATAAAGTTTTTAAAATGCAACGAAGACTTCCGCGGACAAAGACAACTCAAAGGTTAGTAGATTGAATTTGAATGCTTTGCTTTGTGTGTGTTTTTGACGCGAATTGAATTGGAATTAAAAGTTGCTGATAGTTGGTGCGTCAGCTCGTAAAGTTGTGAGCACAAAGCGGAGAGGAGCGGTCCTTTGTCTGCTGAGGCGCAGTCTGGAGGGGAGCCCATGGATGCTTTCATATGCATTTATTATATTCATAGACGACTATTTTATTATTAGCACATTGGATGAGACAGAATCGAAGATTACACATGTTTGTTCAGTGGTGTTTGTCCTCAAGTGTAGATTGAAGGAGACAAAGCTGTCAAAAGTTGGATGGTGAGATAAGTTGGCAGAATAACGCGTGACGATGAACTTTAAAAATGTTTGGACAGGATGAACGTTTGAATAACTATTAGCACAAGTATTGACATTGCCGATTATTTGGGGGAATTTTCTGTGATATATATATATAGATTTCCTTGGAAACATAAAGAACAATGGCATCAGGTGCTTCTTAATTCAGACAATAGACTAACTAAACTACAACTAAATAGCCAACAAGCTTGTTATCTCGAATATTCCACAGTCTCCTTATGAGATTCCACGACCGGACAGACTTGAAAGGGGCGAGCAACTCTATAGTTAGAATAATGGGAATTGTGCAACAGGTAGGGCACAGCACAGGGTCTTTGGGCACAACACAGGGTCTTTGGGCACAACACAGGGTCTTTGGGCACAACACAGGGTCTTTGGGCACAACACAGGGTCTTTGGGAACAGCACAGGGTCTTTGGGCACAGCACAGGGTTTTTGGGCACAGCACAGGGTCTTTGGGCACAGCACAGGGTCTTTGGGCACAGCACAGGGTCTTTAGGCACAGCACAGGGTCTTTGGGCACAGCACAGGGTCTTTGTTACAGGACCTCTTTGTTCCGTTTCATACTTGGAAAAAGGAGCGGAATAAAACAATGGAAGTCCAGTGGAAAAGAGAAAACAGTTCACACGACTTTCTTACCGGGATTTAACCAATAAATAAACTCACTCATATTATTGCTTTGAAATAGTATTTTATTTAGCTTTTTAGAAACACATAGGCTATAGGCTACGAATATGGAGCATATAGTGGAACAGAGTCAATATATCGCATTGTTTTTATTGTTGATTATAATTTTAATTAAAGTAATCAGTATTATAAGTACAAAAGTGTCAAAAACAATAATTAAAATAACCGAAACGACACGTTTTACTTCATAATACTCCTAAATCCTGGTTATTTGGTTCTAGAATGCCATCACATATTTGTGTTAAAGCAGTGGTTTATCCAGCAACCAGGAGACACGCTAACATGGTCTAAAGCACATTGGTAATGAACTTGATAGTTATTTTCACAAATCTTCATATTTTAATGAACAGTTTGCATGCGCATATACTCATATTTATTCAGTGATCTTTTACTTCTAGGACTAAAGAATAGATTCACGAATTGCTGCCTGACTTTTTCCTCAAACTATTTCCTAATAAAAAAACAGCCGGATTAATTCCCAAACGCTCAGTATAGGCCCAATGCGGGATCCGTCACTAACTGTTTCCCTTTTGTTTCATCAGGGGGATGGACACACTGGCTTTACTAAAAGCTGTTTCTTTATCTGGAAACCCATATTGGATAAGCAGTTCGATTATATTGGATAAACAACTTTTCCACAGTTGCAGTTTCGTTGAAGAACAACCAGACGGATTTACAAGTGATGTTATAACCTGACAACCTTATTGGAACTCTGTATCTCATGGAAACGGATGTGGATTGTATCGTCCATGGCGCGTCACCGCGAAGGGTCACCAAACCAAATGCGCGTCACCGCATAGGGTCACCAAACCAAATGCCGTGGAGGAATATAAGGGTAGGTTACCCCGGTTTATTTAGTGTTAAGGGGGGGCATGTGCAGCGACACTTTCACAACTTTTGCACCGCGTATTGGCAATATAAAACCATGAATGATGTTACACCCACACAGAGTATATAATGACTGATTTGGGGTGATTTGCAAAACAGTATGCGCGTTATCAGTGCCTTTGCGCACATATGGATATTGTTGGTTATGTGTATTATGGTTATTTATTGGTTCTATAAGGCATAACAATGATGACGTCATTCAGATGGTGACATAGTGTTATGTGTTTATGTAATGACGGTGATTGATTGCATTAGCCGGACTATGTATTTCAGCAAGGCTAAAGCTGGACAGCGTCCCTGTTCTAATACACAGAGAGAAGGTGGGGGTGTAGAATAATGGTGTGGCCCATTCAGGACCTTTACCTGATTACATGGACTGATTCACACACGCATTGGTTCCTGTTCTAGCCATTTATAGATGACGTAATTATATATATATATATTACCCCACTCAACTTTTGAGAGAGGCCTTGAGAGGAAAGGACAAAAAGAGAGAGAGAGCGAGAGAGAGAGAGAGAGAGAGAGAGGAGTAAGAGTGAGAAGTTACCTCACTATACGGCCTTCATCCTCCATGATGTCATTGAAAGCCAATGAAAACGCGCAGCATCCCGGCACCGCTCACGCCCCCTACCGCGCGCACGGAGCCACACACACACGCACGCACGCACGCACACAAACACACACACACACACACACAAACACACACACACACACACACACACACACACACACACACACACACACACACACACACACACACACACACACACACACACACACACACACACACACACACACACACACCCACACACACAGGTGTCCGCACGCAGCAGCACCATCACATATTTGCTGCGCTGCATTGCGATGAAGACAAAGCTGAGGAGACACGGATAGCAAATACCCGCTGTGACACTATACTGCTGTGTGGCACCTTCCATTGTAGAAATGAAACATGTGTCAATACTAGCCTTCATTTGTGTCTTAATGGCAATTGTGATCTCCTATTGGTCACAGTCAATGAAAATGGCACAATCATAGCTTGAAATTTCAACAAATAACGTTGAGCAAAAAAAAAAAAAAAACTTGTGGAGAAATCTAGGGCAAAGTGTGGTTAGTATGGTTGTATGGTCCTATAGGACAATCAGCCTGAAGCCAAGGAGCCAAGCGTAGAGGCAGTCATGGTGTGTGCACTGCACAAATGAACCACATGCCATCTTTCTATGAACAGACTCCCCTAAAGCTCCAATCAGTACGGCGAGAGGAGTAGCCAATGACAACCATTTGATGATGTCATCGTAACCACTCATCATTCTGACTCACTGTCTGTCTGTCGCCTTCCTTTCTCTTTCTTTCTTTGTCTGTCTGTCGGTCTTGGTCTGTCTGTGTGTGTCTGTTTTCTGCACGTCTGTCTGTCTTGGTCTGTCTGTGTGTTTGTTTCCGTTGGTCTGTGTTCTCTTTCTCTGTCGGTTTCTCTGTTTTTGTTTCTGTTTCTGTCTGTGTTTCTCTGTTCACCTTTTTGTTTGTCTGTGCCTGTCACTGTGTGTCTCCTCGTGTCTTCATACAGACAGTATCTGCAGATATAGTATATAAAGTATATATATAGACATAAACCACTTATAAAGGTGAACATTCTTATAGATATTAAGAACTTATATACATTGATGGTATTTAATCTATAGTATTTTATCTATAGTATTTCATCTATAGTATTTCATCCAGTATTTAATCTATAGTATTTTATCTATAGTATTTCATCTAGAGTATTTCATCCGTAATTTTTCATCAATAGTATTTCTGGATGTGGGCAGAGGTGCTTACAGGGTATATATGTATTTTTCATGTTGCTACAGGAAATGTTTTGCACAACAGGAAATGCCAACTAGTAATGTGTTAATTGTTGAAAAGCTGGAATTCTTAACAGTAAAAATGCCAGAGACGGTACTGCAAATATAAACACATTTTATTCTTTATTGAAGGACATCATTGCACATCCGATAGAATGGCAAAATATGAACTGTCATTTATAGTTTTCTTTCAGTTCTTTATTTAACAAATTAAGATACAACATATGTAGGCCTACAGATCTCTATACCTTCCCTTCTCTGTTTCTTTCTTTCTATCTCTATATTTAAGCAATAAGGGAACTCTGAGTGTGTTAATTAAGCAACAACGCACAAGGGGGTGTTGCATATGACCGATATATCATGGCTAAATGCTTTTCTTGTCGCGATACATTGCAGAGTATTTGGATTTAGTGCTTAGCCGGGGTACATTGGCCATATGTCACAAATCCATGGGATGCCTTATTGCTCTTTTAAACTTGTTAACAATGCAATTAGAGCAGTAAAAAACCCTGTGATATCATACCCATGGTATACTGTCACATACACTGCGACTATTAGCCAATCAGCATTGAGGATTCAGAGGGCCCATTTTATACTGTCCAAGAAAACCGTTAGCCTATGAATAATCATTTTCTGGTGAATAGAACATTTCATTGACATATTATGCAAATGTTATTTCACTAAAATTGTTCGTTGCTACATGTGTTATCATCAGAACAGGGTCAGAGGTCGTCCTGGCGTGCCTTATTGATGTTTTAAACTGGGGACCGTTGCAATTAGATTGCATAGCCCGTGGTATAATGTCTTGTATACCATGGCTATCAACCAATCAGCATTCAGGATTCAAACCACCTGGTTTAGATCCACTCCCAAAGCCCTGTACACATTACAGCCGGCATTCCCAATGTTTATGACAGTGGCAGACTCACCTTCAGAGGCTGTATGAGCCAGACACTGTCTGTGTATGTGGTTGGACCTGAAAAAACATAGCAGGCTTAGCTTTTTTTTCTGTGCGCCTGGAGCAAAACGATTACTCAGGACGTTTAGCTCTCTGTGTCTGCGTGGTCGTGTGTGTGTCTGTCTGTATGTCTGACGTGTGTGACCTGTGTGTGGAAGGTTGTTTTACTGCGTGTGCACGTGTGTTTGCGTGGTCGTGTGTATGTCAGTGTGTGTCTGACGTGTGTGTGACCAGTGTGTGGAACGTTGATTTACCGTGTGTCCACGTGTGTTTGCGCGTTTCTTCTAATACCAATCCACGTTCGCGTGGAACCAAAATAAGTTCTTCACAGCTTCACACCAGGAACGCTTTCCGATAGGAACCCAGAAGCTCCTCCGGCCACGACGGTTCTCTATACTTTCCTCAGAGGTTTATGGTCATTTTATCTCATGGGGAAGTCCTCGTCGTCACCTCCACTCAGCCAGACCGGTGCCAGAGAGAGAGATAGGCCTAAGATATGTTCATTTGATGAACTGTTTGTTGTGGCACACACACACACACACACACACATACACACTGCTTCACAGACACACCAACACAGACACTTACCCACACACACACGCGCGCACGCACACGCACACGCACACACACAGAACAAACCACAATGTCCAGTTTAGATGGCTATTTGTAAGGGTAATTTATAGAGGCTGTAAACACACCTGGCTCTCACTATCTCCGTACAGTGTTAATCTGTGGATAGACCCGGTTTTTATCAGGGCAAATAATCTCCTATTGTCTGTCTGTTCAGAGATTACGTTTGGGCTAACACAGGCTTTATCTGGCTAGGCTGGTTTGTTTGCTAGGCTGGCTAGGATGTACCTGGTGTAATTATAACACACACGCAGGACGCACACACACACACACACACACACACACACACACACACACACACACACACACACACACACACACACACACATGGTTACATGTAGACAAGGCAATTCGACTTACTGTATAGTTATATTGTGCGGTATTCAGTCTCAGGGTTATCAGAGCTATTTAATTATAATGCAGTGATATTGTGTAGTTTAACATGCTGATTAACAATGAGGAATTATATTCATACATTTTTATTTGATAAAGCCCTTTTAATGCCAGCTGTTGTCTCACGCAGCTACTCAGCCTTAAAGAGGGAGTGCCAACAAGGATTTAATGCACAGGGGCTATGAAAAACTCCCAAACATGCTTCAATCCGAGGAAGAAACCTAGAGAGGAGCCAAACTCAGGGGATGTCAGAGGGACTTCCTTCCAAGTTCTTAGATGAACAAGACTTGATGCCAGATTTGCAGACATATTCAGAATCAGAAAAGCAACTGAAAACATCTCAAACTGGCACCAAAACACCCGGTTCCTGAGGGCCACGTCCGAGGTGGTGGGGGATATTCATAAGCTAACGGTTTTAAGCAGCTGAATGGAGCTTATCGTTCTGCTGACAGTTGGCTTTTGTAGCTAAAGCGCGGTTGTTCGTCCTCTGTCCCTGAATGAGAGACCAGTAGCTGCTGGAACAGGCGCTGGAGGCTCAGTAGGAGGCGCTATTCTCATTGTCTGGTATAAATTCAAATGCCAATTCAATATGCCTTTGTGTTGTGATGCCTTCAAGATGGGACGTAAAATTTCCTAGCTCGATTTGTCTGTAAAGATCAATAAGAAAACGGACTGATGTCAACCTTGTTGTCCTGGAAACGTACACATTTTGCACTTCGTACTTGACTTGCATCAGTAAAGCTGACAGACAATTCTGGAAAAGAGCAGGCAGACAGGCAATGGACAGAGAAGACAGACAGACAGGCCTTAAAGAGAGAAGGCAGACAGACAGGCCTTAAAAAGAGAAGGCGGACAGACCGGCCTTAAAGAGAGAAGGCAGACAGACCGGCCTTAAATAGAGAAGGCAGACAGACCGGCCTTAAAGAGAGAAGACAGACAGACCGGCCTTAAAGAGAGAAGACAGACCGGCCTTAAATAGAGAAGGCAGACAGACCGGCCTTAAAGAGAGAAGACAGACAGACAGGCCTTAAAGAGAGAAGACAGACAGGCCTTAAAGAGAGAAGACAGACAGACAGGCCTTAAAGAAAGAAGACAGACAGGCCTTAAAGAGAGAAGACAGACAGACCGGCCTTAAATAGAGAAGGCGGACAGACCGGCCTTAAAGAGAGAAGGCAGACAGACCGGCCTTAAATAGAGAAGGCAGACAGACCGGCCTTAAAGAGAGAAGACAGACAGACCGGCCTTAAAGAGAGAAGACAGACCGGCCTTAAATAGAGAAGGCAGACAGACCGGCCTTAAAGAGAGAAGACAGACAGACCGGCCTTAAAGAGAGAAGACAGACAGGCCTTAAAGAGAGAAGACAGACAGACAGGCCTTAAAGAAAGAAGACAGACAGGTCTTAAAGAGAGAAGACAGACAGACAGGCCTTAAAGAGAGAAGGCAGACAGACAGGCCTTAAAGAAAGAAGACAGACAGGCCTTAAAGAGAGAAGACAGACAGACCGGCCTTAAATAGAGAAGGCAGACAGACCGGCCTTAAATAGAGAAGGCAGACAGACCGGCCTTAAAGAGAGAAGACAGACAGACCGGCCTGAAAGAGAGAAGACAGACAGACCGGCCTTAAAGAGAGAAGACAGACAGGCCTTAAAGAGAGAAGACAGACAGACCGGCCTTAAAGAAAGAAGACAGACAGGCCTTAAAGAGAGAAGACAGACAGGCCTTAAAGAGAGAAGGCAGACAGACAGGCCTTAAATAGAGAAGGCAGACAGACCGGCCTTAAATAGAGAAGGCAGACAGGCCTTAAAGAGAGAAGACAGACAGACCGGCCTTAAATAGAGAAGGCAGACAGACCGGCCTTAAAGAGAGAAGACAGACAGACCGGCCTTAAAGAGAGAAGGCAGACAGACCGGCCTTAAATAGAGAAGGCAGACAGACAGGCCTTAAAGAGAGAAGACAGACAGACCGGCCTTAAAGAAAGAAGACAGACAGGTCTTAAAGAGAGAAGACAGACAGACAGGTGTCACGATTGGTGTGGGGGCGTGGCTACACAGACCTTTCGGTGATTCACTTCCTTGTTTATGTTTTGTCACTCAGCTGTTTCTGATTGTATTCTACTGGGCTATAAAAGGGGAGCTAACAAGTCACTCCTTGTTCAGCATTATTTGTATGTCACGGTTGCTTTAGAGGTGAGTGGGGATATTTACTGTTGTTATTGAACATTTCGTAGAAGACGCTATATGCGCACTTTGATTTCATTTAACAGTTTAGTGTTTCGCCGTTCACGGTTTGTTTTATGTTGAGTTACTTATAATAAAACGACTGAACGGATACCTGGCTCTGCTTATGGCTTGCTACACCACACTACGCCGGTCAATCCATGACAGAATGCTGAACCAACAAAGAAGCCAGCGGAGCCAGCAGACGGTGAGTGGATTCCTCGGGGGGGCAAGCTATAGCGCCCCGAAGGATGAAGCTCACCGTCGCACCACGGAGCAGTGGGACTGGGGTAAGCCGGAGACGCCCGAAGAGGAGTATAGGCGCCTCCGTGCTTACTTCGGGTATGAGCCACCGATGCAGCTATCAGGGCCGATTACATCGGGTCCGCGGTCCCTCCCGGAGGAAGGCAAGAGGGCACCCCGAAGGCGTCCCAAGAAGGTTTTTGGGGGGGAGCTAAGGAGGTGTTCCGGGAGGACCGCGGAGAGAGCACCCACGGTCCTGGTGCTGCAGGAACGGCCACCCACTGCTCCGGGGCTGCAGACAGGGGGAGGGAAACCCCTGGAGCTACAGCCACTACCCCCGCCGTGGGAAGACCCTTTTCGGCCGCCGACGACAGGGACAGAAAAACCCCCGGAGGGGTTGGATGAACAGCCCTCAGCTGTTATTAGGACGTGGTGGAGGACATGGCTGGAGCTACAGCCACAAACCCCGCAGTGGGAAGACCCTTTTCGGCCACCGACGTCAGGGACAGAAAAACCCCCGGAGGGGTTGGATGAACAGCCCTCGGCTGTTATTAGGACGTGGTGGAGGACATGGCTGGATTTCCAAGAGCCAGCGCCTGAGATGGTCGCCACCACGCCTGCGCCCGAGATGGTCGCCACCATGCCAGCGCCCAAGAGGGCTGCCGCCGTCACGCCAGCGTCCACGATGGCTCCCGCCGTCACGCCAGCGTCCACGATGGCTCCCGCCGTCACGCCAGCGCTCAGGATGGCTGCCGTCGTCCCGCCAGCGCCCAAGATGGCTACCGTCGTCCCGCCAGCGCCCAAGATGGCTGCCGCCGTCACGCCAGCGCTCAAGATGGCTGTTGCCGCATCGCCGCCCACAATGGCTGCCGCATCGCCGCCTACAATGGCTGCCGCATCGCCGCCCACAATGGCTGCCGCATCGCCGCCCACAATGGCTGCCGCATCGCCGCCCACAATGGCTGCCGCATCGCCGCCCACAATGGCTGCCGCATCGCCGCCCACAATGGCTGCCGCATCGCCGCCCACAATGGCTGCCGCATCGCCGCCCACAATGGCTGCCGCATCGCCGCCCACAATGGCTGCCGCATCGCCGCCCACAATGGCTGCCGCATCGCCGCCCACGAAGGCCGCGCCACGACGACGCTCACGATGGCCGCCGCCACGACTACGCTCACGATGGCCGCCGCCACGACTACGCTCCCGATGGCCGCCGCCACGACTACGCTCCCGATGGCCGCCGCCACGACTACGCTCCCGATGGCCGCCGCCACGACTACGCTCCCGATGGCCGCCGCCACGACTCGCTCCCGATGGCCGCCGCCACGACTACGCTCACGATGGCCGCCGCCCGACTACGCTCACGATGGCCGCCGCCACGCTACGCTCACGATGGCCGCCGCCACGACTCGCTCACGATGGCCGCCGCCACGACGGCGCTCACGATGGCCGCCGCCACGCTGGCGCTCACGATGGCCGCCGCCACGCTGGCGCTCACGATGGCCGCCGCCACGACTACGCTCACGATGGCCGCCGCCACGACTACGCTCACGATGGCCGCCGCCACGACTCGCTCACGATGGCCGCCGCCACGACTACGCTCACGATGGCCGCCGCCACGACTACGCTCACGATGGCCGCCGCCACGACACCGCCCACGATGGCCGCCGCCACGACTGCGCCCCGATGGCCGCCGCCACGACGGCGCCCACGATGGCCTCCGCCACCACGTCGCCCACGACGGCGGACTCTGAGCCGCACAAGATGGCGGACTCTGAGCCGCACAAGATGGCGGACTCTCAGCCGCACTAGATGGCGGTCTCTCTGCCGCACTAGATGGCGGTCTCTCTGCCGCACTAGATGGCGGTCTCTCTGCCGCACTAGATGGCGGCCTCTCTGCCAAGACTAGATGGCGGCCTCTCAGCCACCGAGGCCTTTTGGGCTGGACCTGCGGTCCTGGACTGACCCTTTTGGGTTTGACTGCGGGTTCTCTCCCTGTTGCTCCCTTGTTTTGGTTTTGTGTTTCCGTTCGGCTATCTGGGAGCTAGCCTTTTAGTGGGGGATACTGTCACGATTGGTGTGGGGGCGTGGCTACACAGACCTTTCGGTGATTCACTTCCTTGTTTATGTTTTGTCACTCAGCTGTTTCTGATTGTATTCTACTGGGCTATAAAAGGAGCTAACAAGTCACTCCTTGTTCAGCATTATTTGTATGTCACGGTTGCTTTAGAGGTGAGTGGGGATATTTACTGTTGTTATTGAACATTTCGTAGAAGACGCTATATGCGCACTTTGATTTCATTTAACAGTTTAGTGTTTCGCCGTTCACGGTTTGTTTTATGTTGAGTTACTTATAATAAAACGACTGAACGGATACCTGGCTCTGCTTATGGCTTGCTACACCACACTACGCCGGTCAATCCATGACAGAATGCTGAACCAACAAAGAAGCCAGCGGAGCCAGCAGACGGTGAGTGGATTCCTCGGGGGGGCAAGCTATAGCGCCCCGAAGGATGAAGCTCACCGTCGCACCACGGAGCAGTGGGACTGGGGTAAGCCGGAGACGCCCGAAGAGGAGTATAGGCGCCTCCGTGCTTACTTCGGGTATGAGCCACCGATGCAGCTATCAGGGCCGATTACATCGGGTCCGCGGTCCCTCCCGGAGGAAGGCAAGAGGGCACCCCGAAGGCGTCCCAAGAAGGTTTTTGGGGGGGAGCTAAGGAGGTGTTCCGGGAGGACCGCGGAGAGAGCACCCACGGTCCTGGTGCTGCAGGAACGGCCACCCACTGCTCCGGGGCTGCAGACAGGGGGAGGGAAACCCCTGGAGCTACAGCCACTACCCCCGCCGTGGGAAGACCCTTTTCGGCCGCCGACGACAGGGACAGAAAAACCCCCGGAGGGGTTGGATGAACAGCCCTCAGCTGTTATTAGGACGTGGTGGAGGACATGGCTGGAGCTACAGCCACAAACCCCGCAGTGGGAAGACCCTTTTCGGCCACCGACGTCAGGGACAGAAAAACCCCCGGAGGGGTTGGATGAACAGCCCTCGGCTGTTATTAGGACGTGGTGGGGACATGGCTGGATTTCCAAGAGCCAGCGCCTGAGATGGTCGCCACCACGCCTGCGCCCGAGATGGTCGCCACCATGCCAGCGCCCAAGAGGGCTGCCGCCGTCACGCCAGCGTCCACGATGGCTCCCGCCGTCACGCCAGCGTCACGATGGCTCCCGCCGTCACGCCAGCGCTCAGGATGGCTGCCGTCGTCCCGCCAGCGCCCAAGATGGCTACCGTCGTCCCGCCAGCGCCCAAGATGGCTGCCGCCGTCACGCCAGCGCTCAAGATGGCTGTTGCCGCATCGCCGCCCACAATGGCTGCCGCATCGCCGCCTACAATGGCTGCCGCATCGCCGCCCACAATGGCTGCCGCATCGCCGCCCACAATGGCTGCCGCACAATGGCTGCCGCCCACAATGGCTGCCGCATCGCCGCCCACAATGGCTGCCGCATCGCCGCCCACAATGGCTGCCGCATCGCCGCCCACAATGGCTGCCGCATCGCCGCCCACAATGGCTGCCGCATCGCCGCCCACAATGGCTGCCGCATCGCCGCCCACAATGGCTGCCGCATCGCCGCCCACGAAGGCCGCGCCACGACGCGCTCACGATGGCCGCCGCCACGACTACGCTCACGATGGCCGCCGCCACGACTACGCTCCGATGGCCGCCGCCACGACTCGCTCCCGATGGCCGCCGCCACGCTCGCTCCCGATGGCCGCCGCCACGACTCCCCCGATGGCCGCCGCCACGCTCGCTCCCGATGGCCGCCGCCACGACTCGCTCCGATGGCCGCCGCCACGACTACGCTCACGATGGCCGCCGCCACGCTCGCTCACGATGGCCGCCGCCACGCTCGCTCACGATGGCCGCCGCCCGCTCGCTCACGATGGCCGCCGCCCACGCGACGCTCACGATGGCCGCCGCCACGACGACGCTCACGATGGCCGCCGCCACGACGACGCTCACGATGGCCGCCGCCACGACTACGCTCACGATGGCCGCCGCCACGACTACGCTCACGATGGCCGCCGCCACGACTACGCTCACGATGGCCGCCGCCACGACTCGCTCACGATGGCCGCCGCCACGACTACGCTCACGATGGCCGCCGCCACGACCGCCCACGATGGCCGCCGCCACGACTGCGCCCCCGATGGCCGCCGCCACGACGGCGCCCACGATGGCCTCCGCCACCACGTCGCCCACGACGGCGGACTCTGAGCCGCACAAGATGGCGGACTCTGAGCCGCACAAGATGGCGGACTCTCAGCCGCACTAGATGGCGGTCTCTCTGCCGCACTAGATGGCGGTCTCTCTGCCGCACTAGATGGCGGTCTCTCTGCCGCACTAGATGGCGGCCTCTCTGCCGCACTAGATGGCGGCCTCTCAGCCACCGAGGCCTTTTCAGGGCTGGACCTGCGGTCCTGGACTGACCCTTTTGGTTTGACTGCGGGTTCTCTCCCTGTTGCTCCCTTGTTTTGGTTTTGTGTTTCCGTTCGGCTATCTGGGGAGCTAGCCTTTTTAGTGGGGATACTGTCACGATTGGTGTGGGGCGTGGCTACACAGACCTTTCGGTGATTCACTTCCTTGTTTATGTTTTGTCACTCAGCTGTTTCTGATTGTATTCTACTGGGCTATAAAAGGGGAGCTAACAAGTCACTCCTTGTTCAGCATTATTTGTATGTCACGGTTGCTTTAGAGGTGAGTGGGGATATTTACTGTTGTTATTGAACATTTCGTAGAAGACGCTATATGCGCACTTTGATTTCATTTAACAGTTTAGTGTTTCGCCGTTCACGGTTTGTTTTATGTTGAGTTACTTATAATAAAACGACTGAACGGATACCTGGCTCTGCTTATGGCTTGCTACACCACACTACGCCGGTCAATCCATGACAACAGGCCTTAAAGAGAGAAGGCAGACAGACAGGCCTTAAAGAAAGAAGACAGACAGGCCTAAAAGAGAGAAGACAGACAGGCCTTAAAGAGAGAAGACAGACAGACAGGCCTTAAATAGAGAAGGCAGACAGACCGGCCTTAAATAGAGAAGGCAGACAGACCGGCCTTAAAGAGAGAAGGCAGACAGACCGGCCTTAAATAGAGAAGGCAGACAGACAGGCCTTAAAGAGAGAAGACAGACAGACCGGCCTTAAAGAGAGAAGGCAGCCAGGCCGTGCAAACTTTCTGTCAGGATGGAGTGCACTAATCTGCAGCGAGGGAGAGAGAGAAAGTCAGATAGGTTCAGAAATGAAGATAGATAATGGCTGGGTGTGAGAGAGGGAAGAAAGGAGAGAAGATAAAAACCCTGCTACTCTTTCCATCTGAAATAAGCACCCTCTCCTGTCCTCTCTCTCTTGTCTGTTCCCCCTCTCAGCCTCTCGTTTTTGTCTTTCTGACTAGCTCACCGTTACACAGCCTGAATAGAACTAGGGGTGAGGAATGAGAGCCTTTGTCTTGTGATGCAAAGTGTTCTCTTTTGGAACCTGATCCCGGTCCCTCCCCTGGAATGCAGAATGTAAGGATTCCTTTCAGGAGAATTCTCACAAGGAGTCTTCTTTCGTGCCGTTGTTGGACGTTGGATGAAAAGCCTTCTGCCGTGTTATTTAGTGAAGGGAGAGGCCTGTTTGAGCACACAGCTGGACTGAAGAGAGAGTGGCTGGATATTTATCTACAGTGTACGGGTCCACAAAACCTTATGACGTTGACAAGTATCACTGCTGTTAATGATTCGAAAAATTTGAGAATTTATATGTCTCTTATAGCTTGAGAAATGTGTTGAAAACAGTTTTAGCCAAATCCACTGTTAAACGGTTTGGCCGAGGCATTTTGGCCGAGGCATTTTGGCCGAGTCCTACTGAGGGATTCCTTTAAATGCTTCATCAGATCCACACTGATATCCTATATTTCTACTACATTATTTTGGTACTACTGAGGGTTTGACCCCAGGTTTGAGGTCAGCTCCATTTCAATTCACAATGATGTCAATGTTTTAACCACATGGAAGACTGATAGATGGACACACACACACACACACACACACACACACACACACACACACACACACACACACACACACACACACACACACACACACACACACACACACACACACACACACACACACACACACACACACACACACACACATACCCTGTAACCTGGATTTATATACAATTATAAATAATTACATTATATATGTCCATAACAGCAGATATCCAGTCAGTCAGTCTAATGCCCCCCTCCAGGCAGTCAGTCAGACAGTCCATTGCCCCCCTCCAGTCAGTCAGACAGGCAGTCAGACAGTCTATTGCCCCCCTCCAGTCAGTCAGACAGGCAGACAGTCTAATGCCCCCCTCCAGTCATTCAGTCAGACAGACAGTCTATTCCCCCCCTCCAGTCATTCAGTCAGATAGTCTAATGTCCCCTCCAGTCAGTCAGACAGTCAGACAGTGTATTCCTCTCCTCTAACACTCCTCTAAAAACAGCCAGTGATACATCAGACTCAGAAGTCAATGAGCTGTGTGTGTGTGTGTGTGAAACACTGGAGGCTCTCTTCAGAAGCTCCTGCTGCCACGCAGGACCCCCACACACACACACACACACACACACACACACACTGGCATACACACTGACATACACACTGACATACACACACACCGCCGTACACAGAAACACACACACAACGAGCCACTCACGCAGCGCAGCGAGGCGATAGCTGTCACCACTACTGGTGAATTAATTAAAAGCAATAAATTATAGAATATGAAGCACTGGTGGCAGACTAACAGGTGTAATGAATGCTATTGTGTTTCATTGACACATTCAGCCCAGTGTGTGTGTGTGTGTGTGTGTGTGTGTGTGATGTGTTTGATGAGTGTGAGCGAAGCACAACGTCTCTCTCTTTTTCTATTCAGTAGCTGCCTGGATGTTTGCTCATTATTTCAAGTGTCTATTGTCTGCTTCATCCTCTGACTGGAAGTTAGTATAGTAAATATTCCTACCCAATGATATCCTAGAATCATATTATCATGCACTTACAGCTAGCTATGCCAACAAGGAATCGTTTGGCCCTAACTCGGCATAGAAAGCTCCCAGACACAAGGTTTAGTTGTCGTCTGACCAAACAGAACGATAAAGACGAGTGATCGAGGTAAACTGCTGACCGGCGGATATTTTCACTCACGCTACAGTTTACAGAGAACGGGGAGATAAACCGGGAAAAGGACCCGGGAGACGCAGTTCTGTGGGAGAAAAAACACCCTGTTAATTAGTGGGGTCAGAGGAGACTCGTTCAGTTTGGCAGAGAAGCCACAAATACTCAAATTACCATGGTTACCAAACGCTGGTGTGCTGTAGGGGGTCTCTAAATGCACTATGGATCAAACCAGGAAGTGGATGACTGACAAGAACAGGTGTGTTCACGTCGTAATAAAATAGTACTTAGAGCATATTGATGGATGAACTTTAGTGAAAACGTGTCCATACAGATGTAATGCACTATAAACTATATAACGAAATATAACTGTTCATTTATGTAGCCATACTATTGTTCACCTAGGCACCCATTTATGTAGATGTTTCAGAAACGTGTAAATTGCTACACTCAAATATTGGAGAAGTCTGCCCCTAGTGGACAAAGGGCATTGAACCTGCAGTTGTGATGACTTGCACTGGAGCATTTTACACCCATTAGGGATTTTAATTTTGCTATTTAACATCTGCTTTAATACTATCCAGCACAATTGAATTGAACTGTTTGTCTGTTTTGCCCACGCAAGTCATTCTGAGCTTGACAAATATCACCCCCGAAAACAATCTCTGATGTCCTCTGTCAGCCGCTACAGGAGGCGCGCTACAGGATGTGAACGCTTAGCAGACCGTGTTCACAGCACAATCACCACAGGTGTCCCGAGGACTTCAACTTCCTGTGAAACCAGGAAGTGTGTTGGTGCTAGAACTACGAGGATCAGGAATGCTGATCTAGTTCTCACCCCACAGACTAGGGATAGAGCTCAGTGTGTGTGTGTGTGTGTTTTCGTGTGTGGCTCAGCCTGTGAGTGTATTTGTGTGCAGTGTGTGTGTGCGGACCAGCGTGTGTGTGTGTGTGTGTGTGTGGTGTGTGTGCGGGCCAGCCTGTGTGTGTGAGTGGTGTGTATTGGTGTGTTGTGTGTGTGTGTGGACCTGTGTGTGTGTTGTGTGCGGACCAGTGTGTGTGTGTGTGTGTGTGTGGTGCCAGGAGGCTTCAACTCCACAGCTGATGCCTTCTATCAGATGTTTCTCCAGGCTTTGGCTGCCTGATGACAGGATGTGTGTGTGTGTTTGGGGGTGAGTGTGTGTGTGTGTGTGAGCGTGTGTGTATGTGTGTGAGTGTGTGTGTTTGGGTGTGTGTGAGCGTGTGTGTTTTTGTGTGTGAGTGTGTGTGTGTGTGTGTGTGAGTGTGAGCGTGTGTGTATGTGTGTGAGTGGGTGTGTTTGGGTGTGTGTGAGCGTGTGTGTGTATGTGTGTGAGTGTGTGTGTGTGTGTGTGTGAGTGTGAGCGTGTGTGTATATGTTTGAGTGTGTGTGTGTTTGGGTGTAGTGGAAAGAGGACCACCACTAGTCACTCTGAACTAAATCAGGTTTTTTGTTGTGGTGGTTGGGCGTAATATTCCAGTCTGGGGAGTAATGGGGTCTCTCTTAAGATATCCGATAACACGGGGTCCCTCTTAAGATATCCGATAACATGGGGTCTCTCTTAAGATATCCGATAACACGGGGTCTCTCTTAAGACATCAAATAACACGGGGTCTCTCTTAAGACATCAAATAACACGGGGTCTCTCTTAAGATATCCGATAACACAGGGTCTCTCTTAAGATATCCGATAACACAGGGTCTCTCTTAAGATATCTGATAACACAGGGTCTCTCTTAAGATATCTGATAACACAGCATTCAGCTAATCACTCTGGAATGACTGCAGGTAGACTGAAAAAACCCACATGAAAATAACTCGTTATCTCTTGAAGTTGAAAGTAAGTAAAGTCTCCAGCAATCTCTTCTTTCCACTCAGGCGTCTTATCAGGAAATGCATAGAGCTCAACGCTGGCAGAGGAAGAGTTGAAACGATCAACAGGTTTCTTTTAAGTTTTATCTCCTCAACAAGCTTAGAATATATCAAACCCTGTGTCCTAAATTACGCCCTAAATACTATGTACACAACTCCAATGTGGAGTAGAGCCCTTTGTGCCATCCAATAAAGTAGTGTACTATAAATGGAATAGGGTGTAGTTTGATGCCAACCCATGGCCACTAATGTTCACTGTATCTGATGTCTAGGATTATAATGCCAAACCAATTTCAAACTTGTTGGTCAAACAACTCGAGAGAAAATAAGAATGACGTTATGTTGAGCTGTGTGGGGAACAGGAGAATGTGGGGAACAGGGGAGTGTGGGGAACAGGAGAGTGTGGGGAACAGGAGAATGTGGGGAACAGGGGAGTGTGGGGAACAGGAGAGTGTGGGGAACAGGAGAATGTGGGGAACAGTGGAGTGTGGGGAACAGGAGAGTGTGGGGAACAGGAGAATGTGGGGAACAGGAGAGTGTGGGAAACAGGAGAGTGTGGGGAACAGGAGAGTGTGGGGAACAGGAGAATGTCGGGAACAGGAGAGTGTGGGGAACAGGAGAGTGTGGGGAACAGGAGAGTGTGGGGAACAGGAGAGTGTGGGGAACAGGAGAGTGTGGGGAACAGGAGAGTGTGGGGAACAGGAGAATGTGGGGAACAGGAGAGTGTGAAGAACAGGAGAGTGTGGGGAACAGGAGAGTGTGGGGAACAGGAGAGTGTGGGGTACAGGAGAGTGTGGGGAACAGGAGAATGTGGGCAACAGGAGAGTGTGGGGAACAGGAGAGTGTGGGGAACAGGAGAATGTGGGCAACAGGGGAAGAGGAAGTGGGAGAAAGAGAGGGAGAGGAATGAAAGAGGGAGAGAGAGAAAGGAGCCTTCTTCACAGTCTAGTGGAAATGAACTACAGATGCTTTTGACTGTGGTGAAGAATATATCCTTGTGTGTGTGTGTGTGTGTGTGTATTGACCTAGTTAAAGCCACTAATCCATCCATGAGTCAGGAGCAGAAACAGAGAGTAGAGGAGTATCGTTTCAGGTCATGTGGACCTCACCCTGTCTTCAGGGCCCAGTTCTTTTTAAACTAACCAATCCAGATTCCATCTATTGGATTGGTTAGATGCACTGATATGATATTAATAGAATAACAATCCCACGCATTTCATTCTGTTCTGTAAGTGAAATACAGGGAACTTTTTCAAAAAACCCTGTTTCTTTCTTGGCCTGAATCCTGAGCTGTTGTCTGCTGGATTCTGAGACTGATTCCAGAACAGCTCACCTCCTGTGAACAACACATATACATTCTGCACACGGGGAACTCTTTATCACTGCAGAGGTGTCTTTTTGGGTTAGACTGTAGCGCAGGCGTAGCGTAGCCATTAGCATACATAGTGGAGCCACACTATATCTGTGTGATATATATATTATATTATATATTATCAACAGGGCCCTCTTGCTGTGTCAAACCCTGTCTGACCAAAAACAGGAATCTATAACTCTCTCCTTCTACTGCCAGAGAGGGCCTCTCCTCCAACCCCTAACACCACCCAACCCCTCTCCACCCAACCCCTCTCCACCCAAACCCTCTCCACCAACCCCTCTCCACCAACCCCTCTCCACCCACCCCTCTCCACCCAACCCCTCTCCACCCACCCCTCTCCACCCAACCCCTCTCCACCCACCCCTCTCCACCCAACCCCTCTCCACCCACCCCTCTCCACCCAACCCCTCTCCACCCAACCCCTCTCCACCCACCCCTCTCCACCCACCCCTCTCCACCCAACCCCTCTCCACCCACCCCTCTCCACCCACCCCTCTCCACCCAAACCCTCTCCACCAACCCCTCTCCACCAACCCCTCTCCACCCACCCCTCTCCACCCACCCCTCTCCACCCAACCCCTCTCCACCCACCCCTCTCCACCCACCCCTCTCCACCCAACCCCTCTCCACCCACCCCTCTCCACCCACCCCTCTCCACCCAAACCCTCTCCACCAACCCCTCTCCACCAACCCCTCTCCACCCACCCCTCTCCACCCAACCCTTCTCCACCCACCCCTCTCCACCAACCCCTCTCCACCCACCCCTCTCCACCCACCCCTCTCCACCCAACCCCTCTCCACCCAACCCCTCTCCACCCAAACCCTCTCCCATATATTCACTCTCCCTTATTTTCGCCCACTGTCTCAGTTCTTTTTTACGTTCCTGGAGAACGACTTGATCTTCTCATTGCCAGACTTGTTAACCTTTCCTAATATCCGGCATGTATTAATAATGTTCTGACGGAAAGGTCAGGCCAGAACAACATACATAGTTACTGAGCTAGCCTGGGAGAGCAAATACACAAAACCTGAGCTAGCCTGGGAGAGCAAATACACAAAACCTGAGCTAGCCTGGGAGAGCAAATACACAAAACCTGAGCTAGCCTGGGAGAGAAAATACACAAAACCTGAGCTAGCCTGGGAGAGCACATACACAAAACCTGAGCTAGCCTGGGAGAGCACATACACAAAACCTGAGCTAGCCTGGGAGAGCAAATACACAAAACCTGAGCTAGCCTGGGAGAGCAAATACACAAAACCTGAGCTAGCCTGGGAGAGAAAATACACAAAACCTGAGCTAGCCTGGGAGAGCACATACACAAAACCTGAGCTAGCCTGGGAGAGCAAATACACAAAACCTGAGCTAGCCTGGGAGAGCAAATACACAAAACCTGAGCTAGCCTGGGAGAGCACATACACAAAACCTGAGCTAGCTTGGGAGAGCACATACACAAAACCTGAGCTAGCCTGGGAGAGCACATACACAAAACCTGAGCTAGCCTGGGAGAGGAAATACACAAAACCTGAGCTAGCCTGTGAGAGCACATACACAAAACCTGAGCTCAGTCAGCCCAGTGTGTGTGTGCACGACAGTTAAAACAAATGATCACAACGAACAAGTCTTTCTCTGTTCATAACCATCAGAACAAACTGGGGTCTGGAAGCAAGACTTGTTCTGAAACATGAGGAACTGGTGAGGACTTTGTGAGGAAACCTCCAGAAAGGACTCATCATGATTAGTAATTTGATTTCTTAAATAAAGGATTCCTCAAATAAGTCCATAGTGCTGCTAAATATCTCTGTGGGTGCTGGCATGATCCTACTTGTGAGAAACGTCTGAGTAGATGTATGCTGAGGTCACTAACAGGGACAGGTAAAGTTAGTACATAAGTTCTAAAGGGATTTCCTGTTCCTCAAGGAAATAGATCATTAATATCACCTGAAAAAGCATCAACATGTGCATAATACTGGAGGAACTTGTTCAGCTGGTAGATCAGGATGTGTGAAGATGACATGTGTGATTTAAAAAGTTGAAAACAGCTGGAAAACTGGTCTGTCTCATATTTGGCATAGAGACCAATGTATCTGCCTGACACTACTAACAGTGTTTGTGAATTTGACCACCTTGTCGTGAATTTGACCACCTTGTCGTGAATTTTACCATCCTGTGGTGAATTTGACCATCCTGACGTGAATTTGACCACCTTGTTGTGAATTTGACTACCCTGTTGTGAATTTGACCACCCTGTCATTGCAAGAACCTGTAACGTGTAAAGTTGCAAAGTAAAGTATTGTCAGACTTGACCCAACCTTTATGTTGTCAGACTTGACCCAACCTTTATGTTGTCAGACTTGACCCAACCTTTATTTTGTCAGACTTGACCCAACCTTTATTTGGTCAGACTTGATCCAACCAAGTGAAATGACTTGTATTCCACTTCACATTTTCCATATCCTGTTGCTTTAAGATTCTGTCCTTGTTATTGCAGAGCAGCTGTGTTTTGCTACAGCACCTGTACTTACTTGTACTTACATCGTTTGGGTGTAGCATCCTGACTCCACCAATTAACCCCTTACACACTCACGCCTCTGCAATTATAGCCACAGCCTCTGGCCTGACGGTCTGTATGTGCTATACTTTAGACACTTGAGCTTAAAGTGTCATTGGAAAGGTTCTGAATACTAATACTGAATACATGAGCATGAGTATTACTGAATACACGCACACACACAAACACACAACACACACACACATTCACAAGACCCAGTGTGCTAAACATGAAACGGATTGCAATTTGGGACGCACACTGAAATGTGAGGAGCCTAAATGTCAACATGTGTGGCGTTTAAATCAATGCACCAGTTGACTGTGAATAAATACCTAGTGCAGTTGACAGCTCCCTCCTCAGAGCGTCTCCTCCTGGTTCTTCCTGGTTCCTCCTGGCTCCTCCTGGCACCTCCGTTTGACTCATCTCACTCCCAAATGCGCACTTCTCCTTTGTAGCTGTTTTCTTGAAAGCCACAGAATGTTGCACAATTTGGTGTTTACACACCGAAGGCTTTTTCTCTCCACACAAACCGCAGCCCAGTTTGTCATGAATAACAGATTTTACACTATCTCATAATGCTTTAGAACCAACAAGCTTATCTGAGAATATATATACAGTGTCTCATGTCTGTCGTGTCTGTTGTCGTGTCTGCTGTGTCTGCTGCTTCTGTTGCGTCTGTCGTGTCTGCTGTGTCTGCCGTGTCTGTCGTGTCTGTCGCTCTGCCATGTCTGTCGCGTCTGCGGTATCTGTCGAGGTGTCTGCCGTGTCTGTCATGTCTGCTGTGTCTGTCGTGTCTGCCGTGTCTGCCGTGTCTGTCGTGTCTGCCGTGTCTTTCGTGTCTGCTGCTTCTGTTGCGTCTGTTGCGTCTGCCGTGTCTGTCGCCGTGTCTGCCGTGTCTGTTGCGTCTGTCGTCGTGTCTGTCGTGTCTGCTGCTTCTGCCGTGTCTGCCGTGTCTGTTGCGTCTGTCGTCGTGTCTGTCGTGTCTGCTGCTTCTGCCGTGTCTGCCGTGTCTGTTGCGTCTGTCGTCGTGTCTGTCGTGTCTGCTGCTTCTGCCGTGTCTGCCGTGTCTGCCGTGTCTGCCGTGTCTGCCGTGTCTGTTGCGTCTGTCGTCGTGTCTGTCGTGTCTGCTGCTTCTGTTGCGTCTGTCCTCATGTCTGTCTTCGTGTCTGTCATCGCGTCTGCCGTGTCTGTCCTCATGTC
This sequence comes from Dallia pectoralis, assembly GCA_029465975.1. Lineage (NCBI taxonomy): Eukaryota > Metazoa > Chordata > Actinopteri > Esociformes > Umbridae > Dallia > Dallia pectoralis. The sequence continues at coordinate 26,139,528 of CM055731.1, read as the reverse complement.
TGCCGTGTCTGCCTGTCAACACCACTCTTTAGCTACACCACCTTCTAAATACTCCACCCTTTAGCTACACCACCTTCTAAATACTCCACCCTTTAGCTACACCACCTTCTAATTACCCCACCTATCAGCTACTCCAGTCTTCAGCTAGACCCCTGTTCACCTGTCCACCATATTAAGGACATTTTGAAGTATAACATTAGTTTATGTCCCTAGAACACGTACAGCACATGCATGAACATACAGCACATACGTGAACATACGTGGACATACGTAAACATACGTGGACATACGTGAACATACGTGAACATACGTGAAAATACGTGGACATACGTGAACATACGTGAAAATACGTGGACATACGTGAACATACGTGAACATACGTGAACATACGTGAAAATACGTGAACATACGTGAACATACGTGAACATACGTGAACATACGCGAACATACGCGAACATACGCGAACATACGCGGACATACATGAACATACGTGAACTTACGTGAACATACGTGAACAGTCTGGGTAAACCTGGTCTGTCTCCCCCAAACCACTATTGATTTGGGAGCCTAGTCGGGAGATGACGGGAGACGGAGGAGGTGAGGAGAGACGGAGGAGGTGAGGCGTGGTGCCAGGAGGCCGTGGAGAGTTCAGCCAGTGGGGGCTTCGGCACGGGATGTTTCATCTTTGAGCATCGATTCTGTGGTTCATCGGCAGGTCACAGATCCAGCAACAGTTCCAGAAGCCAACCCACAACAGACAGCGAACCAAACACACCGACGGCTGGTGAACCACACCTGACCTCTGAGAGAATCTGGGGCCACAGTGTAGTGTGCTGCACTAAATAGGGCAGTAGGGTGCCATTTGGGACACTCTGTATGTATCTCTTGTGATATCTGTTGTCTGCATAGCAAGTGACAGGACCATTAAGGGCGTAAGGGCAGGGGGTGACGGGGGGTATTTGTTCCCCCATAAATGATGACAGCACTTTGGGAAAAACATTAAATGTGTCCCCCAATATTAAACTCAATCCTACTTCTCTGTAATCATAAACTACACAGGATATTGTATTCTCATGTGATATGTGGAGCTGGGTTGGCCTGCAAACCTCTCTCACTGAGCAGTGTAACCTGGGAGAGAACAAGGAGATATCAGTTGGCTAGCATACCTCTCTCACCGAGCTGTGTAACCAGGGAGAGAAGGAGATATCAGTTGGCTAGCATACCTCTCTCACTGAGCTGTGTAACCTGGGAGAGAACAAGGAGATATCAGTTGGCTAGCATACCTCTCTCACTGAGCTGTGTAACCTGGGAGAGAACAAGGAGACATCAGTTGGCTAGCATACCTCTCTCACTGAGCTGTGTAACCTGGGAGAGAACAAGGAGATATCAGTTGGCTAGCATACCTCTCTCACGACCTGTGTCACCAGGTAGAGAAGGAGATATCAGTTGGCTAGCATACCTCTCTCACGACCTGTGTCACCAGGTAGAGAAGGAGATATCAGTTGGCTAGCATACCTCTCTCACGACCTGTGTCACCAGGTAGAGAAGGAGATATCAGTTGGCTAGCATACCTCTCTCACCGAGCTGTGTAACCAGGGAGGGAAGGAGATATCAGTTGCCTGGCGACACCAAACGCCTCAACCAATGAGACTGGACCAGAGTACCTTTTTTGAAGACCAACAATGTGTATTCATTTTGATTAGTCACAGAAGCGGATTAGTTGTAAGAGCCGTTTAGAGCAATTAGAATCAGAATTAGAATTAGTTTTATTACCAAGTAAGTTAGTTTGCAACAAACAAGGGATTTGTTCTGGCACGCTAGTGCAGCGATTAACACAAGTTGTAAACAAAGATACTGACAACTGCAGTCATTTACTGAGAATATGTGAGGTTTCCGAGGCCTGCTGCTGTAGGAAAGAAACGGTTATGGTGGTGGGAGGTTTTGGACCTGATAGACCTCAACCTTCGAAGGTGTGTAGGTCGCATAGAGACGACCGATTGCAGCCAATAACCTGCTCTGCATAGCGGATAATTCGCTGCAGCCTATAAGCAAGAACGTATATGTACTTGTTAGATAATTTGCCATTGGCAGTAAATCTCTGATTGGTTAGAGATTATCCAATCACTGATGAGATGTGTCTGTAGTAAAACCCAGATTTTAAACTTATGTCTCAGACTATGTAGCAAATGATTGATTGGCTGAGGATTTCAACAGACTGCCAACAGAACAGAGCTGTTCCTCTCTTCTTCATCTCATGTTCTCTCCTCCTCTTCTCCTGGTTGGTGATTGACATGCTGTGTCAACCTGTCAACCCTGATCATTATGAACACAGAAGTAATCTTGTTTTTGCAAAATACTGCTTCTATTGTACATTCACTACGATATGAGCGGAGACATTGACATGAGCTGAAACATTGACGTGAGCTGAAACATTGACGTGAGCTGAAACATTGACATGAGCTGAAACATTGACATGAGTTGAAACATTGACGTGAGCTGAAACATTGACATGAGCTGAAACATCACCTCTTTAACGTTAATTACTGACTGAAGTACTATGTTGGGAAAATGTGTTCACACGCATGTAGATCGTAACACCCAAAGTTTTATCAAAATTAGATTGCATTCATCCATGTCACCTTGCTTTAATCTGTTGCTATGGTTACAGCTGTTTTTCTGCCATACTGTTCACTGTAATGTAGACTTGAATAGATACAAAACATTGAAATAAAGCATAATCGTCGGGTACAAAGGCCAATCAGGTAGTCCCACCTGGATGAATGACTTTGTATTTGTGTCCCAAATGGCACCTTGACAACACTGACCTGGGGCTCTACAATGTAGGGAATAGGCGGATATTTAGGACACAGTGTCTGTGTGTAGTGTAGCACTCCGGGTCATACTGAACCCCTGATTGAACCCACTCTGCAGCTCAATGCTTTGTGAAACGTGTGTGTGTATGTGCATGTGTGTGTGTGGGAGTGTGTGGGTGTGTGTGTGTGTGTGTCGGAGTGTGTGTGGGAGTGTCAAGACCTAAGATGCAGCCTTGCTTTATCTTTTATCTTGTCGTCCTGAACCAGTGAGTCAGCTGAGGTCTAACCGCCAAAGTACACACACACACACACACACACACACACACACACACACACACACACACACACACACACACACACACACACACACACACACACACACACACACACACACACACACACACACACACACACACACACACACACACACCCTCCACACACACACATGCCTATCCATCTCCTCCACCATGTAATCTGAGCCCTGGGAGCCAAAACACTGGCTGACCCCCTGGTGAACTGTGAGGGTGACTAATATGAGCGGTTCATTTAAATCTGCCTAATGTACTGTGCCTTTAACCAACGACTGGGCTGCGGCTTGACAAGATGGAGCGTTGTGACACTGCTGTGTGTCTGTGTGTGTGTGTTTCTGTGTGTGTGAGTGTCTGTGAGTGTGAGTGTGTGTGTGTGTGTGTGAATGTTAGTGTGAGTGTGTGTGAGTGTGTGTGTGTGTGTGTGTGTGTGTGTGTGTGTGTGAGTGTGTGTGTGAATGTGTGTGAGTGTTTGTGAGTGTTTGTGTGAGTGTTTGTGTGAGTGTGTGTGTGTCTGTGTCTCCATTTTCAGTGTAACCAGAGGTAAGACAGGGGCTTTGTGGACCAGTGAGTAGTGATGCTGGTTGATCTGCCTGTAAACACCCTTTAAATACCTGCAGTACCACTGGTCTGTGGTGCAGTGAATGATAAAAGCTGTGTGTGTCTATATCAGATTGGTGCGTTCTACTATGCTAGGTCCAGATGCCCTCAGAAGTTTAGTACTGTAAAACCGTGAGAAAGTTTAGTTCCACGTTTAGTATCATATGGAGAACTCAGAAACTCAGAAACATTCATTTGTTTATGCTTGGGATAGAATGGGCTTAGAAAAGAGATCCTTTATAATGGAAATCATTTGTGATCCCCCAATAAGTCCATGAGAAAAGTCTAACAAGCCTGTGTGTGTGTGTGTGTGACTGTGTGTGTGTGTGTGACTGTGTGTGTGTGTGTGTGTGACTGTGTGTGTGTGTGTGTGTGTGACTGTGTGTGTGTGTGTGTGTGACTGTGTGTGTGTGTGTGTGACTGTGTGTGTGTGTGTGTGACTGTGTGTGTGTGTGACTGTGTGTGTGTGTGTGTGTGTGTGTGACTGTGTGTGTATGTGTGTGACTGTGTGTGTGTGTGTGACTGTGTGTGTGTGTGTGACTGTGTGTGTGTGTGTGTGACTGTGTGTGTGTGTGACTGTATGTGTGTGTGTGTGTGACTGTGTGTGTGTGTGTGACTGTGTGTGTGTGTGTGTGTGTGTGACTGTGTGTGACTGTGTGTGTGTGTGACTGTGTGTGTGTGTGTGTGACTGTGTGTGTGTGTGTGTGACTGTGTGTTTGTGTGTGTGTGACTGTGTGTGTGTGTGTGTGTGTGACTGTGTGTGTGTGTGTGTGACTGTGTGTGTGTGTGACTGTGTGTGTGTGTGTGTGACTGTGTATGTGTGTGTGTGACTGTGTGTGTGTGTGTGTGTGTGTGACTGTGTGTGTGTGTGTGTGTGACTGTGTGTGTGTGTGTGTGTGTGTGTGTGTGACTGTATTTGTGTGTGTGTGTGTGTGTGACTGTGTGTGTGTGTGTATGTGTGTGTGTGACTGTGTGTGTGTGTGTGTGTGACTGTATTTGTGTGTGTGTGTGTGTGTGTGTGTGACTGTGTGTGTATGTGTGTGTGTGTGTGTGTGTGTGTGTGTGTGTGAGGGGGAGGACTCTGGAAGGTCACTTCTGTGTTGCGGCCAGCACTCTCTACCCAACCCACTGTATAATTGCCAAACGAACTAAATGAAACCGTTGGCAGCATCCTTGCTCCTCCTCCCTCCCTCTGGTTTCTCCTCCTGCTTTACTCTCCTCCCCTTTTTCCTCGTCTCTTTCATGGTTCCCTCCTTTCGTTTATTTTCCTTTCCTTCTGACCTGCCATCTTTCTTCATGCTTTCCTCTCCTCCTTCCCTCTTTCTTGTATTCCAGGTCACGCTCAGAGGTCCAAGCTCATTAACCTGTCAAGGTCAGAGGTCAGGGGTCAAAGGCTATGCCCGTTTGACCATGCACGTGAGATAAGCGGCCGAGCCTGGAGCGACAAGCCCAATGGTGGCAGAACTTGGCTGTGGACGGGCAGTGTCATTGGCTGGATGTCAGGACAGACTGAGCAGCAGGAGCTGGCTGTACTGTGTGTGTGTGTCTGTGTGTGTGTGTGTGTGTGTGTGTGTGTGTCTGTGTGTGTGTGTGTGTCTGTGTGTGTGTGTGTGTGTGTGTGTGTCTGTGTGTGTGTGTGTGTAAGAGCTGTGTGTGTGTGTGTATGTGTGTATGTGTGTGTGTCTGTGTGTGTGTGTGTGTGTGTGTGTATGTGTGTGTGTGTGTGTGTCTGTGTGTCTGTGTGTGTGTGTGTCTGTGTGTGTGTGTGTGTAAGAGCTGTGTGTGTGTGTGTATGTGTGTATGTGTGTGTGTGTGTGTGTGTGTGTGTGTGTGTGTGTGTGTGTGTGTGTGTGTCTGTGTGTCTGTGTGTGTGTGTGTCTGTGTGTGTGTGTGTGTAAGAGCTGTGTGTGTGTGTGTATGTGTGTATGTGTGTGTGTCTGTGTGTGTGTGTGTGTGTGTGTGTGTGTGTGTATCTGTGTGTGTGTGTGTCTGTGTGTGTCTGTGTTTGTGTGTGTCTGTGTGTGTGTGTGTGTGTGTGTGTGTGTCTGTGTGTCTGTGTTTGTGTGTGTGTGTAAGAGCTGTGTCGATGCAAACTCAGCCGTGGTTTGTTCTTGTGAATCTCGCTCACACTGCATGAAACGCAGAATGTGAAGAGCCCAGGAAATAAATCCCATTGGACAGTGGATGTTTTGGTGTTTTGAAATACATCTTTCGGGTTGAAATACATTAGAACTACGTTAAATAGAAAAACGGTGTCAAAATAAGTGTATTTCTTTTGGTTGTGTTCATTTGGCAGGTCTTCTGTCAGCTGTTGTCTTTTCTAACACGACTAGACGTGTTTCATTTGCCCTGTAGACTTTTTACGTAGGCTTGTTCGTTTTACGTAGCCTTAGTGGTTTTATAACTATTTTACCGGCCAAATGCAATTTATTGTGCTGGATTGGTTTGGTATGACAGTCTGGACACACACAGAGGTGTTCCTCAGGGATCTATTGTGCTGGATGGAGTTAGGTCTGATGGTCTGGATGTACACAGAGGTGTACCTCAGGGATCCATCCTAGGACCGGTTCTTCTTATATCTCCCTGGATAAATAAAAGTTAAATTAATAAAAAAGGGTAGATCTCAAAGTTATGACAGTGTTCGTGACCTTGTTTGTGAGCGTGTTTGTGAGTGTGTTTGTGAGTGTGTTTGTGACAGTGTTTGTGAGTGTGTTTGTGACAGTGTTTGTGAGTGTGTTTGTGACAGTGTTTGTGAGTGTGTTTGTGACAGTGTTTGTGAGTGTGTTTGTGACAGTGTTTGTGAGTGTGTTTGTCACAGTGTTTGTGAGTGTGTTTGTGAGTGTGTTCGTGACAGCATTCGTGACAGCGTTTGTGACAGCGTTTGTGACAGTGTTCGTGACAGCGTTCGTGACAGTGTTCGTGACAGCGTTTGTGACAGCGTTCGTGACAGTGTTCGTGACAGCGTTCGTGACAGTGTTCGTGACAGCGTTCGTGACAGTGTTCGTGACAGTGTTTGCATGACAACCGTCGGCAGACCACAGATGTGTTGTTCTAATGTGTCATTGTGATATCAGATATGTCAGTAAACACATCATTACGTTTGAATAAAATACGATTTAGGAAACTTTTTGTCTCTGTAGCTGCGGTCTGGCATGTGTATCTTCTTTTTATCCATCCTGTTTTCTCTGGGTCTTTGTCTCTCACAACACACCGGCAAGAACCAGCCTCAACAGGCCGTCTGTAAACATAGAACACTATGTAGGAAATGGGGTTCCTTAAAACAACATGGTGACTCGTTTTACAGAACATTACCAGTCCCTCTCCTTCTAATCCCTCCTTCCCTGCCCCTCCTACCCGCCTCCCATCTCCTTCTCAATCACCTCCTCTGTTCTCTTCCTGTGTGATTTCACTTGTATCATGTGGAGCGGAAAGTAACTTTTCCTTCAATTGTACCGAAACCACTTCACATGGGAGTTTATGATCACTAAACCAGTAACCAGGAGTATATGATCACTAAACCAGTAACCAGGAGTATATGATCACTAAACCAGTAACCAGGAGTATATGATCACTAAACTAGTAACCAGGAGTATATGATCACTAAACCAGTAACCAGGAGTATATGATCACTAAACTAGTAACCAGGAGTATATGATCACTAAACCAGTAACCAGGAGTATATGATCACTAAACTAGTAACCAGGAGTATATGATCACTAAACTAGTAACCAGGAGTATATGATCACTAAACTAGTAACCAGGAGTATATGATCACTAAACTAGTAACCAGGAGTATATGATCACTAAACCAGTAACCAGGAGTATATGATCACTAAACCAGTAACCAGGAGTATATGATCACTAAACCAGTAACCAGGAGTATATGATCACTAAACTAGTAACCAGGAGTATATGATCACTAAACCAGTAACCAGGAGTATATGATCACTAAACTAGTAACCAGGAGTATATGATCACTAAACCAGTAACCAGGAGTATATGATCACTAAACTAGTAACCAGGAGTATATGATCACTAAACCAGTAACCAGGAGTATATAATCACTAAACCAGTAACCAGGAGTATATGATCACTAAACTAGTAACCAGGAGTATATGATCACTAAACCAGTAACCAGGAGTATATGATCACTAAACTAGTAACCAGGAGTATATGATCACTAAACCAGTAACCAGGAGTATATGATCACTAAACTAGTAACCAGGAGTATATGATCACTAAACTAGTAACCAGGAGTATATGATCACTAAACTAGTAACCAGGAGTATATGATCACTAAACCAGTAACCAGGAGTATATGATCACTAAACTAGTAACCAGGAGTATATGATCACTAAACTAGTAACCAGGAGTATATGATCACTAAACTAGTAACCAGGAGTATATGATCACTAAACCAGTAACCAGGAGTATATGATCACTAAACCAGTAACCAGGAGTATATGATCACTAAACTAGTAACCAGGAGTATATGATCACTAAACCAGTAACCAGGAGTATATGATCACTAAACCAGTAACCAGGAGTATATGATCACTAAACCAGTAACCAGGAGTATATGATCACTAAACTAGTAACCAGGAGTATATGATCACTAAACTAGTAACCAGGAGTATATGATCACTAAACTAGTAACCAGGAGTATATGATCACTAAACTAGTAACCAGGAGTATATGATCACTAAACTAGTAACCAGGAGTATATGATCACTAAACCAGTAACCAGGAGTATATGATCACTAAACCAGTAACCAGGAGTATATGATCACTAAACTAGTAACCAGGAGTATATGATCACTAAACCAGTAACCAGGAGTATATGATCACTAAACTAGTAACCAGGAGTATATGATCACTAAACTCCTCTCCCCATCTCTTTCTCTCCTCCCCCTCTCCTCCCCTCTCTCCGTCTATTTCTCTCCTCCCCCTCTCCTCCCCCTCTCCCCATCTCTCTCTCCTCCCCATCTTCCCCCTCTCCTACCTACAGCCTATAATCCTCTACTGGGTTTCCATCACACTTCAGGTTTCTTACAGCGTCTTACTGGGTGGCCGACCACTCAGTCATTAACTCACACAGCCGGTCTGCTGGCCAGCTAGTCAGCAAGTCAGTCAGTCTGCAGGTAATTCAGTCAGTCATTCAGCCAGTCATTCAGCCAGTCATTCAGAAAGCCAGACAGTCAGCAAGCCAGTCAGTCAGCAGGTAATTCAGTCAGTCATTCAGCCAGTCATTCAGCAAGTCAGACAGTCAGCAAGCCAGACAGTCAGCAGGTAATTCAGTCAGTCATTCACCCAGTCATTCAGCCAGTCATTCAGTCAGTCATTCACCCAGTCATTCAGCCAGTCATTCAGCCAGTCATTCAGCCAGTCATTCATCAAGCCAGACAGTCAGACAGCAGGCTATCAGCAGGCTTTCATTCAGCAAGACATTCAGTCAGCAGGTTGTTCAGTCAATCAGCCAGTCATTCAGCCAGCCAGACAGCAAGCAGGCAGAAGTGATATTAATTGGGCACAACTTTAAACACACACACCTTTCCTCCCACAAATAAATACATTTGGGCACCAGATCCCCCCGTTCTGTAGAAACGTGGTATATATATATATATATACACATGTTATATATACGTACATATAAATATATATAAATACATTTGGTCACCAGATCCCCCCGTTCTGTAGAAACGTGTTATATACGTATATATATATATATATATACACGTGTTATATATACGTATATATAAATATATTTGGTGAAATGTTTACAAGTGATCTACGTAACAGGCACCTTCTCCTCAAACTGCTTAGCTGTATTCTTTCTCGTCCTCCCTCCAGACGAATGTGAGCAGGGAGAAACATACTATTCAGTTGGCACGGAAACCCTTCTGATATTTGCCCAGGCAGAACTTTGTAAATGCTTCTGGGATTTCTGGGCCTTTTTCTGTTTTCTGCTTTGGTCACTGAGAATAAAGTCAGCATTTATATGTAATAGGCCACCCCAGAGACCAGGGGTCAGAGACGGGAGAGAGGGCAGATCTGAGGAGGTCAGCGGTTGCCGTGGGTGGAGTGACCCACCGAACCTGGGTTCAAACAGTACTCACAATATTACGGAGACTTAATTCATGTGCTACGTTGAGCTCAACTGTCTCAGTAGACCCTGAACGTTGCATTGACTCTGACCTTTGACTGATGGTAGCTTGAGGCAAACACACCCAGGTCTTTGAAATAACTCCGAATGGTGTTTGAACCCAGCGAGGCCCACACTGGAAAGTAACCCGACTGAGCTGAGAAGAGGCCAGGAAAAAAACCCAGCACACAACTTTCTAGGTATGATTTGGCGTAGTGGGCTGAATGTACTACGTGGGTGGGCTGTAAAACTCTTTATGAGTGCATCTGAGGCAGGAGTTACAGGTTCAAATGCTTTAGTGGTTTTCAAGTTAACCTTCAGTGAATAATGTCAACATGAATGTTTCATCTACCTGTTGCTCGGCATACGGTATGTATATCCAAATTTAAGTTATAGCTGCAATCCTTCGTTCTAATGCCTTCAACCCACCAGTCTGTTTTATGTTGATAAAACTGGCTGTGGTGTTTTTCTTGGAGTAAAACAAGTGAATACAGTACCAGAGCTCTATGGGTATAGCTCTCTATATTTAACCAGAGCTCTATGGGTATAGCTCACTATATTTAACCAGAGCTCTATGGGTATAGCTCACTATATTTAACCAGAGCTCTATGGGTGTAGTTCACTACATTAAACCAGGCCTCTATGGGTGTAGTTCACTACATTTAACCAGAGCTCTATGGGTGTAGTTCACTACATTAAACCAGGCCTCTATGGGTGTAGTTCACTACATTTAACCAGAGCTCTATGGGTGTAGTCCACTACATTTAACCAGAGCTCTATGGGTGTAGTCCACTACATTTAACCAGAGCTCTATGGGTATAGCTCACTATATTTAACCAGAGCTCTATGGGTGTAGCTCACTATATTTAACCAGAGCTCTATGGGTGTAGTTCACTACATTTAACCAGAGCTCTATGGGTGTAGTTCACTACATTAAACCAGAGCTCTATGGGTGTAGTTCACTACATTTAACCAGGCCTCTATGGGTGTAGTTCACTACATTTAACCAGAGCTCTATGGGTTTAGTCCACTACATTTAACCAGAGCTCTATGGGTATAGCTCACTATATTTAACCAGAGCTCTATGGGTATAGCTCACTATATTTAACCAGAGCTCTATGGGTGTAGTTCACTACATTAAACCAGGCCTCTATGGGTGTAGTTCACTACATTTAACCAGAGCTCTATGGGTGTAGTTCACTACATTAAACCAGGCCTCTATGGGTGTAGTTCACTACATTTAACCAGAGCTCTATGGGTGTAGTCCACTACATTTAACCAGAGCTCTATGGGTGTAGTCCACTACATTTAACCAGAGCTCTATGGGTATAGCTCACTATATTTAACCAGAGCTCTATGGGTGTAGCTCACTATATTTAACCAGAGCTCTATGGGTGTAGTTCACTACATTTAACCAGAGCTCTATGGGTGTAGTTCACTACATTAAACCAGAGCTCTATTGTCACGACTCGTCGGGTGTAGTGTGGATGAAGCCAGGTGCAGAGCCAATGTATCCGTTTGGGTCAGGTTTATTTAAAGACGCAAACTCAAAACAAACCGTAAACGGCGACAAAAACACGTACTGGTCGAATGAAAGGAAAATGCGCATATAGCGACTTAAAACAAGCACCTTCAAACAACAATTCTAACGTGTTACAAAAACACTCACCTCTACAAACAATGTGACATGTAACAATGCGAAGCAATGAGTGCACTGCTCGCGACCCTCTTATATCCCATTGATTAAAAGTGCAAACAGCCGTGAGACAAACGTAAACACGGAAGTGAAACAAGGAAGTGCATCACCGAAATGTAAGTGTAGCAACGCCACCACACCAATCGTGACAGTATCCCCCACTAAAAGGCTAGCTCCCCAGATAGCCGAACGGAAACACAAAACCAAAACAAGGGAGCAACAGGGAGAGAACCCGCAGTCAAACCCAAAAGGGTCAGTCCAGGACCGCAGGTCCAGCCCTGAAAAGGCCTCGGTGGCTGAGAGGCCGCCATCTAGTGCGGCAGAGAGACCGCCATCTAGTGCGGCTGAGAGTCCGCCATCTTGTGCGGCTCAGAGTCCGCCGTCTTGTGCGGCCCAGAGTCCGCCGTCTTGTGCGGCTCAGAGTCCGCCGTCGTGTGCAGCTCAGAGTCCGCCGTCGTGGGCGACGTGGTGGCGGAGGCCATCGTGGGCGCCGTCGTGGCGGCGGCCATCGGGGCGCAGTCGTGGCGGCGGCCATCGTGGGCGGTGTCGTGGCGGCGGCCATCGTGAGCGTAGTCGTGTCGGCGGCCATCGTGAGCGTAGTGGCGGCGGCCATCGTGAGCGTGAGCGAGCGTGGCGGCGGCCATCGTGAGCGGGCGGCGGCCATCGTGAGCGTGGCGGCGGCCAGTGAGCGGGCGGGCGGCGCCATCGTGAGCGGAGCGGGCGGCGGCCATCGTGAGCGGCGGGCGGCGGCCATCGTGAGCGTAGTCGTGGCGGCGGCCATCGTGAGCGTAGTCGTGGCGGCGGCCATCGTGGCGTAGTCGTGGCGGCGGCCATCGTGGCGTAGTCGTGGCGGCGGCCATCGTGGCGTAGTCGCGGCGGCCATCGTGGCGTAGGCGGCGGCCATCGTGGCGTAGTCGTGGCGGCCCATCGTGGCGTAGTCGCGGCGGCCATCGTGAGTCGTGGCGGCGGCCATCGTGGCGTAGTCGTGGCGGCGGCCATCGTGGCGTAGCGTGGCGGCGGCCATTGTGGCGGGCGGCCATTGTGAGCGTAGTCGTGGCGGCGGCCATCGTGAGCGTAGTCGTGGCGCGGCCTTCGTGGTCGGCGATGCGGCAGCCATTGTGGTCGGCGATGCGGCAGCCATTTTGGGCGGCGATGCGGCAGCCATTGTGGGCGGCGTGCGGCAGCCATTGTGGGCGGCGATGCGGCAGCCATTGTGGGCGGCGTGCGGCAGCCATTGTGGGCGGCGTGCGGCAGCCAGTGTGGGCGGCGATGCGGCAGCCATTTTGGGCGGCGATGCGGCAGCCATTGTGGGCGGCGTCGGCAGCCATTGTGGGCGGCGTGCGGCAGCCATTGTGGGCGGCGATGCGGCAGCCATTGTGGGCGGCGATGCGGCAGCCAGTGTGGGCGGCGATGCGGCAGCCATTGTGGGCGGCGATGCAACAGCCATCTTGAGCGCTGGCGGCACGGCGGGAGCCATCGTGGACGCTGGCGTGACGGCGGCAGCCATCTTGGGCGCTGGCGGGACGACGGTAGCCATCTTGGACGCTGGCGTGACGGCGGGAGCCGTCGTGGGCGCTGGCGTGACGGCAACAGCCATCTTGAGCGCCGGCGGGACGACGGCAGCCATCTTGAGCGCTGGCGTGGCGGCAACAGCCATCTTGAGCGCTGGCGGCACGGCGGGAGCCATCAGTCTGTCCTCCTGTGGATTGGTTTTCACAGTAACAGGGCATAGCTGATTAAGTGTGCCTCACTGTGGAGCTTAAAACATCATAGGTGGTCAACTCCCTCACTTTTACTTGATGATGATGATGATCACTTGGTTTTATTTATTCTTAATAAAGCTTTTTCTGTATGAAATTCCCCTGGAAGTCTGCTGAGTTTTTATGAAAGTGAACAGCAAAGCACATCTTATGGAAATGTTGGACTGACTTAACATCGATTATGCCCAAAACCGTGCTGTAGAAAAAGACAGGGTGAGCGAATGAAAGAACGATAGAGAGAAAGAGAGAGACTCACAGAGAGTAAAAGACAGACAAACAGAGAGAGAGAGAGAATCGAAGAGAGAAGTGAGGGGAAAAGAGTGAGAGAGAGTTAGGAAAAGAGGGAGAAAGAGTGAGGGCGAGAGAGTGAGGGAGAAAGGGTGAGTGAGAAAGAGTGAGGAAGAAAGAGTGAGCGAGAGTGAGTTAGGACAAGAGGGAGAAAGAGTGAGGGCGAGAGAGTGAGGGAGAAAGGGTGAGTGAGAAAGAGTGAGGAAGAAAGAGTGAGCGAGAGTGAGTTAGGAAAAGAGGGAGAAAGAGTGAGGGCGAGAGAGTGAGGGAGAAAGGGTGAGTGAGAAAGAGTGAGGAAGAAAGAGTGTGCGAGAGAGAGGTCTGAAGAGAGGGAGAAAGAGTGAGAGAGATGAGAGAGAGATGAAAGAGAGAACTTCTATGAGATGTCTTGATTTATGAGGTCATTAAAAGGCTGATGCATTCGTTTGCATTTTATCGCCGACCCATTTTATGTATTTCCTCGCCCCTCATCCAGATACCGCTGTTGATTATTCACGCTTTTTCTGCAGAAGTCAGTTATTTCCGAGAGGGACGTGCCTGAGACAATAAAACGTCCCGCACACAACGGGCGTCCTTAATGACACCCTAACCCCTACACACTACACCCACGTTCCCACTGGGAAGCACCCTAGGAGGCCCCCAATGTCCTGATCACATCCCATAAATATCCCGAGGAACACGGTCTCATCCCAATATACCTCAGAGAGCCACGGAATAGTCGCCGTGGTGACGGAATTACCATTCATTGTATTTAAATGACAGCCGGAGCCGGTTTTATAATAATACTGCCGTTCGTGACGTGACTTCATTGAGTCAATCTGTCAGCGTGATGGATGCTGAGAAGACTAATTCAATGGACTTTGGTACGACGTCTCTCTTCTGTCTGTTAAAGGCTGCTTCACTCCGTGTTAAACATTGGCAATCGAGTTAACGGCTAACCCAGGCCAGATGTGAACACGTGTCTCTTCTCTAAGAACAATTATTTTTGAATTATTGCTCAAGGCGAGATAGAAAACAATGCTGGATTGCTGGTTCAGTGGTGGGTTCTGGGGCTGTTGACAAATTTACTGAGCCAAGACAATGTGATATGCAAATATGTTCATTTATATAATTATCATTTCTATGCCAGCCCATGCCAGGCATAATCACGCCATTAAAAGTTAGTATTCGCTATTTTACATCATAATCAAACCATCTGGAGCTTGGATTCATGTTTCCTGAAGTCAATTTAAATCTGTTATGAATCAAACTTGATCTTTTATTCTGAAGCTGATTAGCCAGTAATTTCATTGGTAAATTGTTCAGTTATTAGAAATTAAGTGAGGCTCTTGGGGGTTGAATAGACACAGATCACACACACACAGACTCACACCCAAACACAGACTCACACCCAAACACACACAACCTCACATACCGGTATGCAGAATACTGACTGCTCAGGTATGTTTGCTTTGTGCTGATTTAAACGATACCAGAGCACGACCTGTCTACGTTCATTTGAAATAACCATCTTTACAACACATACACACTTACCCAGAAAAACTCCCATGATGCACACAGGCTCAAATGAACACACAGTACAGATCTCCCTGGGAAACGTCTTCCAAAACTTTAAAGTAAAAGCGTCCATTGTGTAATGATGTAATACTTAACTGAGTGAAACTAAGGCACAATCACTTCATTTCACATTGTGGTTTGTTTTAAAGACTAAATATTGGGTGAAATGTATGCTAGTGGCTGCACACATCAAACATCAGAGATGACTGACAAATTTTCCTTCGACAAAAGCATGCATGCAGAGACACACACACACACACACACACACACACACACACACACACACACACACACACACACACACACACACACACACACACACACACACACACACACACACACACACACACACACACACACACACACACACACACACACACACACACACACACACACACACACACACACACACACACACACACACACACACACACACACACACACACACACCCCAACCATAACATCCCAGCCCTTATTTTCCGAGGCACTGTCTCTCCTCCACCACTGGGACACATGCAAGATGATGTCAGCTGGTACGAGTGCTTAATGTGTGTATGTGTGTGTGTGTGCGCGCACGCGGATGTCTTTGTGCGTGAGCATGCTTTCACGTGTTGTTCGCCTATAAGAGTCTCAGAGGACAGGAAGTCATACTGTTTATGGAGGAAATGACATCACCATGGAAAGACAGCAGAATTACCTCATCCTGTTATGATTTAAACCAGTTTCCCTGGGCCATGTCTGTGCCAGAAATTATTCACAGACTCAGCACTATGTCTCTGGGAATAGACACAGGGAATAGACACAGGGAATAGACACAGGGAATAGACACAGGGAATAGACACAGGGAATAGACACTGGGAATAGACACATGGAATAGACACAGAAAATAGACACTGGGAATAGACACAGGGAATAGACCCTTGGAATAGACCCTTGGAATAGACACATGGAATAGACACAGGAAAAGACACAGGGAATAGACCCTTGGAATAGACCCTTGGAATAGACACATGGAATAGACACAGGGAATAGACACAGGGAATAGACACAGAGAATAGACACAGGGAATAGACACAGGGAATAGACACATGGAATAGACACAGGGAATAGACGCAGGGAATAGACACAGGGAATAGACACTGGGAATAGACACAGGGAATAGACACTGGGAATAGACCCTTGGAATAGACACAGGGAATAGACACATGGAATAGACACAGGGAATAGACACATGGAATAGACACAGGGAATAGACACTGGGAATAGTCATTGTAACGCCACCAGCAACTTTTGGTTCCAATTATCCTGAACCCTAAACGTGATACGCTAGTTTGTCTGGCTCAACCTCCTGAACTGAGGGCGCCTGTATAGAAACAGTCATACTGTAAAATACTTCTGGTTATTATCACTGCATTCCAGGATGGAAAAACAAGCCAGGGAGAGTTTACAGAAAACTAAAAATAACCAGGCCCTTTGCATGCCCTCTACGCAGTGCAGTGGACATGATTGAACACACACACACAAGCAGACACACACACACACACACACACACACACACACACACAGACACACACACACACGGGCACAGACACACACACACACGGGCACAGACACACACACACGGGCACACACACACACACACACACACACACACACACACAGACACACGGGCACACACACACACACACATGCGCGCGCACACACACACACACACACACACACACACACACACACACACACACACACACACACACACACACACACACACACACACACACACACACACACACACACACACACACACACACACACACACACACACACACACAGGGGCAGACATGATTTAAAATCCGCCGGCTCTGCAGGATCAGTGAAGATCTTAAAGAGAGGGACCTCCCAGGAGTGAAGGATCTGGAGCCTGGTCTAAAACAGATCCCCCTCGGCTGGGCTGGCTCAGATGGCACACTCAGATGGCACACTCAGGTGGTACACTCAGATGGCACACTCAGGTGGTACACTCAGATGGCACACTCAGATGGCACACTCAGATGGCACACTCAGGTGACACACTCAGATGGCACACTCAGATGGCACACTCAGGTGGTACACTCAGATGGCACACTCAGGTGGCACGCTCAGATGGCACGCTCAGATGGCACACTCAGATGGCACACTCAGATGGCACACTCAGATGGCACACTCAGATGGCACACTCAGATGGCACACTCAGGTGGTACACTCAGGTGGTACACTCAGATGGCACACTCAGATGGCACACTCAGATGGCACACTCAGATGGCATGCTCAGGTGGTACACTCAGATGGCACACTCAGGTGGCACACTCAGATGGCACGCACAGGTGGTACACTCAGATGGCACACTCAGGTGGCACACTCAGATGGCACGCTCAGGTGGCACACTCAGATGGCACACTCAGATGGCACGCTCAGGTGGTACACTCAGATGGCACACTCAGATGGCACGCTCAGATGGCACGCTCAGATGGCACACTCAGGTGGCACACTCAGGTGGCACACTCAGATGGCACGCTCAGGTGGTACACTCAGATGGCACACTCAGATAGCACACTCAGATGGCACACTCAGGTGGTACACTCAGATGGCACACTCAGATGGCACACTCAGATGGCACGCTCAGATGGCACACTCAGATGGCACACTCAGGTGGTACACTCAGATGGCACACTCAGATGGCACACTCAGATGGCACACTCAGGTGGTACACTCAGATGGCACACTCAGATGGCACACTCAGGTGGTACACTCAGGTGGTACACTCAGATGGCACACTCAGATGGCACACTCAGTCCACCAGGGGCTTTGCAGACATTTACTGTGGGTGGGAGAAGCAAAAGTGGCTTTCTCAACACTTTAAAATCCCGGAAAAGAGAGTAACATCAGGAATATAATATGATTATAATATGATAATATAATATAATATGATAATATGAATATAATATGAACCAGGGTGCTGGGGAGAGACCAGCCGGCCTGGTGAAGTGTAGGGAACCAGGGTGCTGGGGAGAGACCAGCCGGCCTGGTGAAGTGTAGGGAACCAGGGTGCTGGGGAGAGACCAGCCGGCCTGGTGAAGTGTAGAGAACCAGGGAACTGGGGAGAGACCAGCCGGCCTGGTGAAGTGTAGGGAACCAGGGTGCTGGGGAGAGACCAGCCGGCCTGGTGAAGTGTAGGGAACCAGGGTGCTGGGGAGAGACCAGCCGGCCTGGTGAAGTGTAGAGAACCAGGGTGCTGGGGAGAGACCAGCCGGCCTGGTGAAGTGTAGAGAACCAGGGTGCTGGGGAGAGACCAGCCGGCCTGGTGAAGTGTAGAGAACCAGGGAACTGGGGAGAGACCAGCCGGCCTGGTGAAGTGTAGAGAACCAGGGAACTGGGGAGAGACCAGCCGGCCTGGTGAAGTGTAGAGAACCAGGGAACTGGGGAGAGACCAGCCGGCCTGGTGAAGTGTAGGGAACCAGGGTGCTGGGGAGAGACCACCCGGCCTGGTGAAGTGTAGGGAACCAGGGTGCTGGGGAGAGACCAGCCGGCCTGGTGAAGTGTAGGGAACTGGGGAGAGACCAGCCGGCCTGGTGAAGTGTAGAGAACCAGGGTGCTGGGAAGAGACCAGCCGGCCTGGTGAAGTGTAGAGAACCAGGGTACTGGGGAGAGACCAGCCGGCCTGCTGAAGTGTAGGGAACCAGGGTGCTGGGGAGAGACCAGCCGGCCTGGTGAAGTGTAGAGAACCAGGGTACTGGGGAGAGACCAGCCGGCCTGGTGAAGTGTAGAGAACCACGGTACTGGGGAGAGACCAGCCGGCCTGCTGAAGTGTAGAGAACCAGGGTGCTGGGGAGAGACCAGCCGGCTTGGTGAAGTGTAGAGAACCAGGGTACTGGGGAGAGACCAGCCGGCCTGCTGAAGTGTAGGGAACCAGGGTGCTGGGGAGAGACCAGCCGGCCTGGTGAAGTGTAGAGAACCAGGGTACTGGGGAGAGACCAGCCGGCCTGGTGAAGTGTAGGGAACCAGGGTGCTGGGGAGAGACCAGTGGCCTGGTGAAGTGTAGGGAACCAGGGTGCTGGGGAGAGACCAGCCGGCCTGGTGAAGTGTAGAGAACCAGGGTGCTGGGGAGAGACCAGCCGGCCTGGTGAAGTGTAGAGAACCAGGGTACTGGGGAGAGACCAGCCGGCCTGGTGAAGTGTATGGAACCAGGGTGCTGGGGAGAGACCAGCCGGCCTGCTGAAGTGTAGAGAACCAGGGTGCTGGGGAGAGACCAGCCGGCCTGCTGAAGTGTAGAGAACCAGGGTGCTGGGGAGAGACCAGCCGGCCTGCTGAAGTGTAGAGAACCACGGTACTGGGGAGAGACCAGCCGGCCTGGTGAAGTGTAGGGAACCGGGGTGCTGGGGAGAGACAAGCCGGCCTGGTGAAGTGTAGAGAACCAGGGTGCTGGGGAGAGACCAGCCGGCCTGGTGAAGTGTAGAGAACCAGGGTGCTGGGGAGAGACCAGCCGGCCTGCTGAAGTGTAGAGAACCAGGGTGCTGGGGAGAGACCAGCCGGCCTGCTGAAGTGTAGAGAACCAGGGTGCTGGGGAGAGACCAGCCGGCCTGGTGAAGTGTAGAGAACCAGGGTGCTGGGGAGAGACCAGCCGGCCTGGTGAAGTGTAGAGAACCAGGGTGCTGAGGAGAGACCAGCCGGCCTGGTGAAGTGTAGGGAACCAGGGTGCTGGGGAGAGACCAGCCGGCCTGCTGAAGTGTAGAGAACCACGGTACTGGGGAGAGACCAGCCGGCCTGCTGAAGTGTAGAGAACCAGGGTGCTTGGGAGAGACCAGCCGGCCTGGTGAAGTGTAGAGAACCAGGGTACTGGGGAGAGACCAGCCGGCCTGCTGAAGTGTAGGGAACCAGGGTGCTGGGGAGAGACCAGCCGGCCTGCTGAAGTGTAGAGAACCAGGGTACTGGGGAGAGACCAGCCGGCCTGGTGAAGTGTAGGGAACCAGGGTGCTGGGGAGAGACCAGCCGGCCTGGTGAAGTGTAGAGAACCAGGGTACTGGGGAGAGACCAGCCGGCCTGGTGAAGTGTATGGAACCAGGGTGCTGGGGAGAGACCAGCCGGCCTGGTGAAGTGTAGAGAACCAGGGTGCTGGGGAGAGACCAGCCGGCCTGGTGAAGTGTAGAGAACCAGGGTGTTGGGGAGAGACCAGCCGGCCTGCTGAAGTGTAGAGAACCAGGGTACTGGGGAGAGACCAGCCTGCCTGCTGAAGTGTAGAGAACCAGGGTGCTGGGGAGAGACCAGCCGGCCTGGTGATGTGTAGAGAACCAGGGTACTGGGGAGAGACCAGCCGGCCTGGTGAAGTGTATGGAACCAGGGTGCTGGGGAGAGACCAGCCGGCCTGGTGAAGTGTAGAGAACCAGGGTGCTGGGGAGAGACCAGCCGGCCTGGTGAAGTGTGGAGAACCAGGGTGCTGGGGAGAGACCAGCCGGCCTAGTGAAGTGTAGGGAACCAGGGTGCTGGGGAGAGACCAGCCGGCCTGCTGAAGTGTAGAGAACCACGGTACTGGGGAGAGACCAGCCGGCCTGCTGAAGTGTAGAGAACCAGGGTACTGGGGAGAGACCAGCCGGCCTGCTGA
The DNA here is from genome assembly GCA_029465975.1 of Dallia pectoralis. Classification (NCBI taxonomy): domain Eukaryota; kingdom Metazoa; phylum Chordata; class Actinopteri; order Esociformes; family Umbridae; genus Dallia; species Dallia pectoralis. Next base: position 26,118,732 of record CM055731.1, on the reverse strand, counting down.
AGTGTAGAGAACCATGGTGCTGGGGAGAGACCAGCCGGCCTGGTGAAGTGTAGAGAACCAGGGTACTGGGGAGAGACCAGCCGGCCTGCTGATGTGTAAAGAACCAGGGTGCTGGGGAGAGACCAGCCGGCCTGCTGAAGTGTAGAGAACCAGGGTACTGGGGAGAGACCAGCCGGCCTGGTGAAGTGTAGGGAACCAGGGTGCTGGGGAGAGACCAGCCGGCCTGGTGAAGTGTAGGAACCAGGGTGCTGGGGAGAGACCAGCCGGCCTGCTGAAGTGTAGAGAACCAGGGTGCTGGAGAGAGACCAGCCGGCCTGCTGAAGTGTAGAGAACCAGGGTACTGGGGAGAGACCAGCCGGCCTGGTGAAGTGTAGAGAACCAGGGTGCTGGGGAGAGACCAGCCGGCCTGCTGAAGTGTAGAGAACCAGGGTGCTGGGGAGAGACCAGCCGGCCTGGTGAAGTGTAGAGAACCAGGGTGCTGGGGAGAGACCAGCCGGCCTGGTGAAGTGTAGGGAACCAGGGTGCTGGGGAGAGACCAGCCGGCCTGGTGAAGTGTAGAGAACCACGGTACTGGGGAGAGACCAGCCGGCCTGCTGAAGTGTAGAGAACCAGGGTGCTGGGGAGAGACCAGCCGGCCTGGTGAAGTGTAGAGAACCAGGGTACTGGGGAGAGACCAGCCGGCTTGCTGAAGTGTAGGGAACCAGGGTGCTGGGGAGAGACCAGCCGGCCTGGTGAAGTGTAGAGAACCAGGGTACTGGGGAGAGACCAGCCGGCCTGCTGAAGTGTAGAGAACCACGGTACTGGGGAGAGACCAGCCGGCCTGCTGAAGTGTAGAGAACCAGGGTGCTGGGGAGAGACCAGCCGGCCTGGTGAAGTGTAGAGAACCAGGGTACTGGGGAGAGACCAGCCGGCTTGCTGAAGTGTAGGGAACCAGGGTGCTGGGGAGAGACCAGCCGGCCTGGTGAAGTGTAGAGAACCAGGGTACTGGGGAGAGACCAGCCGGCCTGGTGAAGTGTAGGGAACCAGGGTGATTGTGTGTGTTGGTGTATTTCTCTCTACCTCTAAATGCTTACTGACTCCTCCCACTGTCCCTCTACCTCTTTTTCTCTTCCTTGTAACCTTCTTTCCCTCTCTGCCATTCTGTCTGTCTCTTTCTCACTTTCTCTCTGACAGTTTAATGAATGATTTAATTCATGCAGTGTTTACACAGTGTCTTCATTTATAGGAGAAGCTCTCACGTCGCAGCGTTATTTACTGCTATTTGTCAACGTGGCTGCGTTTGAAATAGAGACAAATGCACCAGGTTTATGTTGCTGTCTCACCATTGTGCCGGGCTGCTGTGGAACCCGAGCGCAGTGAATCACATGCTAGAGTTCCATTAGAGTCACTACACTGGGCTCTGAAACTCCCTGCAGTCTGTCACATGACTTTAATGAGGGGTTTTCCTTAGCGTAGGGAAAGGTCACGGATCATATGAGACGCCCAACACAGGTCAAAGTTCACAGAGGACTAACACTGCTTGTGATGACGAGAGACGACGTCGTTGGTTTTACTGAGTGCAGCGTTTCAGCACGACGATCTTTATCGCTCATTTTTCACATAAACCAGTCACTGTATCTGGGTCTACCCTGTTCGGGTTGGTTCTAACCATGTTAGAACAGGACCGGCTCTGCCATCATTTGCCATCTGCCAGCCACAATACCTTGAGATGGATACATCTGAAACTTTAAGGACTTATTGTGTGTAACGCCAGGGGGCAAACTGACCATCTGCCATTTCTGGCAAAGACTCGGCTTGATTTTTGTCTGGCGTTCTAACTTGTAGCGTTTTATTTCTGGGTTTGTTTCTGCATAGGTTATATTTCTGCATAATGATGTTCTAACTTGTAGCGTTTTATTTCTGGGTTTGTTTCTGTATAGGTTATATTTCTGCATAATGATGTTCTAACTTGTAGCGTTTTATTTCTGGGTTTGTTTCTGCATAGGTTATATTTCTGCATAATGATGTTCTAACTTGTAGCGTTTTATTTCTGGGTTTGTTTCTGCATAGGTTATATTTCTGCATAGTGATGTTCTAACTTGTAGCGTTTTATTTCTGGGTTTGTTTCTGCATAGGTTATATTTCTGCATAAAGGCAATAGTGGCTGCCACTTGAGGTAAAAAGAGCTGGTGACTGAAATTCACTGGTGTGCCGGAAACGCCGGGTTGTTCAGTCCGAGTCCGCCCGTAACCTGTCCTGCATGACCAGCACCATTGGCTCAGCTCAGTAACTGGAGTACGAGTTTGGATCCTCTTAGTTGGCAGATGTGGGCTGAAGCAGCAGAGAAGTGGTGTCCAATTTAATCCCCTTGTCCCCCAGGCAGAGTGAGGCCACCATAATGTGGGCAAATTGACTCGTTGTTCCGGAGCTGACTCTCAAAGGCAGCCAGGCCTCTCCGGAGCCTTCTCTTCCTCTCTCTTCCCCTCTTTTCTTTCTTACTCTCCCTCCCCCTCCTTTCTCTCTCTCTCCCTCTCCCTGCTCTCTCTCTTACTCTCTCTCTCCCTCCTTTCTCTCTTACTCTCTCTCCCTCTCTCTCTCTCCCTCTCTCTCTCTCTCCCTCTCTCTCTCTCCCTCCCTCCCTCTCTCTCTCTCTCCCTCTCTCCCTCTCTCTCTCTCCCTCTCTCTCTCTCTCTTCCTCTCCCTCTTCTCTCTCTTACTCTCTCTCTCCCTCCTTTCTCTCTTACTCTCTCTCCCTCCTCTCTCTCTCTCTCTTACTCTCTTTCCTCATCCTTTCTCTTCTACTTTCTTCATATCTTTCTCCCTCTGTCTGTCTATCGATGCTGGTTTTACTGTGTCAGAATAAGAATGGTATGGTTTCGATCAGGAGGCGTGTCCCCACTACTACCGTCGGGGAGACAGGTTTCGTGCCCTACTATCCCCCACTTATCACAGATCTTTTGAATGGAACTCTCTGGTCTCCGGTCAGATGTAGTGTGCTCTGCTTCAGATGTAGGGTGTTATTTGAGACGCGTGGCGCGATGACACACAGTCATTAAGTGATTGAGTTTCCGGAATGTTCAGCAGATGCCCCAGTCCCAGGGTCCATTGGAGAACCACTCACTCACTCTCCTCCTCCCGCCCCATGCGCCTCCCCCTCCTCCCTCGTCTGTCTCACACCGAAGCAGCTCTCTGAATCACTCCTTTGACATTGGAGCAGCACATGGAGGGGGTCGGGGGTCGGGGGGTCGGGGGAACACACAGGATGCAGGCGTGACAGGTCTCTGGGCAGGTTCAGGCGTTACCGCAGTGATCGGCGATGGACTGGATTCACGGGCCTCCCACACCGCCCGCGCTCCAACTGTGAGGCTCAACAGTAAGGACAGTGTGGTAAAGAGGGAGGGAGGAGGTGAGAAGAGGAAGGGAGGGAGGAGGAGAGGAGGAAGGGAGAGAGGAGGAGAGGAGGAAGGGAGAGAGGAGGAGAGGAGGAAGGGAGAGAGGAGGAGGAGAGGAGGAAGGGAGAGAGGAGGAGAGGAGGAAGGGAGAGAGGAGGAGAGGAGGAAGAGAGGAGGAAGGGAGGGAGGAGAGGAGAGGAGGAAGGGAAGGAGGAGGAGAGGAGAGGAGGAAGGGAGAGAGGAGGAGAGGAGGAAGGGAGGGAAGAGGAGAGGGGGAAGGGAGGGAAGAGGAGAGGAGGAAGGGAGGGAGGAGGAGATGAGGAAGGGAGGAGGAGAGGAGGAAGGGAGGGAGGAGGAGAGGAGGAAGGGAGGGAGGAGGAGAGGAGAGGAGGAAGAGAGGAGGAAGGGAGGGAGGAGGAGAGGAGAGGAGGAAGGGAAGAGGAGAGGAGGAAGGGAGGGAAGAGGAGAGGAGGAAGGGAGGGAGGAGGAGAGGAGGAAGGGAGGAGGAGAGGAGGAAGGGAGGGAGGAGGAGAGGAGGAAGGGAGGGAGGAGAGGAGGAAGTGAAGAGGAGAGGAGGAAGAGAGTGAGGAGGAGAGGAGGAAGGGAGGAAGTGAAGAGGAGGAAGAGAGGCAGGAGGAAGGGAGGAGAGGAAAACGGTTAGGTAAGGAGAGGAGGGGGGAGGAGAAGACGGGGGAAGAAAGAGGAAATTAGAAGAAGGGGTCACAGGAAAGAGAAGAGAAGTGAATGATGCTGTGGGAGAAATTAAACTTAACATGTTGGCGGAAATTGGAATTAATAAAATCAATTAAAAGCAGCCAAATTAAAAGCCTTAGTCACCAGAGTGCCTCGAGGAATATCTCCTTCATCTCTCTCTGCCTTTCCACTCATTTCGGTCTTTTTCTAACTCCCTCCCTACTTCCCAGTTTATGCCTTTTTTTCAGCCTCTAGTCTGAGGCGTGACTACGGTTTATTTTGAACGAACCAAGACCACTAATCAATGTTTCTGTGTGGTCGCCTCGGAGTCAATCACTTGTTTCACCGCGAACAACAACGGTACGCAGTTGGACCAGTCATATATGACCATTGGCTGGGTACTTTGGTTCAGGTTTGTAACTTCAACTCTGCCCATCTACGCAACCCTTGCAATCAGGGCCGACTCTAACTATCTCGGGCCCTGGGCAAAATTCGATTTGAAGCCCCCCTTCCCCGGTCAAGGCCCTATGTGACTGCTTTTTTTTATTTATGTCTAGAAGCGGCCCTGCATTCCACCAGTAAGACGAGTGTGTGTGGTATCCCTGTACCAAGAACGTGTCGCTGGATGTGATGGAGTCATTAACAGTTAACCTTACCACACGGCAAACCTCACGCCTACGTAAGACGTGACAGATGAAGGCCAGATTTAGGTGCCTGTGTTCTCTAGCGCTCTCTAATAACTGCCCAGGACTCTTCCTGATCTGTTGCAATAGTCGATAAGTCGTAGCTAAATTCTCTGCATTTCTTTCTCGCTCAGCTTTGCTCCATCACTCTCTGTTTATCTTTTTCCTCGATCTCTCTAGCCTTTTCTATTCCTCTCTAACCTGCTACTCCTAATCGTAATAAATAAATAGAAATGTAATATAAATATAATATAAAGGAGCGAGGTGATACATATTCAACAGGAATATCATGAACTGATTTTGCATATTGGAACTCATATTGCAACATAAGAGCTCTCAGCCAGAGAACGTTCCTGGGTCATATTCAAATGAATGCAGACCAAAGTCATTTACATTTGCTCTGAACACACTTGTTGACATTCATCATATTTCCAAATTTCAATCATTAGAAATCATCAACGTAAATTGCTCTGAGAAAATACCTTAACAGCTGTTTTTGCCTTTTCATTGGTTTGTATGTTTAATGGTCACAGGTTATTTACGTTTTCTGCAAGCCATTGACCAGGAATTCGTTTCCGGAGTGGATTCAGTTCCTGAGAAGTGTGGAAAAGATAATAATTGTGGAATGTTTAGTTAGACCATATATTTGGAGTTCCAGCATTCAGGGCACAGGTTATCCATAATAAACTAGTGTATGTTAATCTAAATATATTTAGATGGACCAAGGTTAGAGTTCCACCTCCCTGGTGCCAACTGAGTTGAATGCAATACCAGTTTCATGTGAGGTTTTCTTCCTAGTTCATTTCATCATGATTTTCATGTTTCATTCTTGATTTCTCTCTTGATTGTTTTCCTGGTTTATTGATTCGTATCCGGGTTTCTTTACTGATTGTTTTCCTGGTTCTGTTCCTGGTTTCTGGTTCATTTCCTGTCCCAAACCTCTCCCATTCTGCTCTATGGACTATGATATGTTTATGTTTCAACCCTTTAATGTATGTTTTCCACACCCCGACGTAGGCCTGTAGCTTGTAGGTCAACATCACTCTATCAAACTAGAGGTTTGACCTACAAGCTACAGGCCTACGTTGGGTTGATGGGTTGTCTGTCAGCAGTCAGGTTGTGTGTCAACAGTCAGGTTGTGTGTCAACAGTCAGGTTGTGTGTCAACAGTCAGGTTGTGTGTCTACAGTCAGGTTGTGTGTCAGCAGTCAGGTTGTGTGTCTACAGTCAGGTTGTGTGTCAGCAGTCAGGTTGTGTGTCAGCAGTCAGGTTGTGTGTCTACAGTCAGGTTGTGTGTCAACAGTCAGGTTGTGTGTCAACAGTCAGGTTGTGTGTCAACAGTCAGGTTGTGTGTCTACAGTCAGGTTGTGTGTCAGCAGTCAGGTTGTGTGTCAGCAGTCAGGTTGTGTGTCTACAGTCAGGTTGTGTGTCAACAGTCAGGTTGTGTGTCAGCAGTCAGGTTGTGTGTCAGCAGTCAGGTTGTGTGTCTACAGTCAGGTTGTGTGTCTACAGTCAGGTTGTGTGTCAGCAGTCAGGTTGTGTGTCAGCAGTCAGGTTGTGTGTCTACAGTCAGGTTGTGTGTCAGCAGTCAGGTTGTGTGTCTACAGTCAGGTTGTGTGTCAGCAGTCAGGTTGTGTGTCAGCAGTCAGGTTGTGTGTCTACAGTCAGGTTGTGTGTCAGCAGTCAGGTTGTGTGTCTACAGTCAGGTTGTGTGTCTACAGTCAGGTTGTGTGTCAGCAGTCAGGTTGTGTGTCTACAGTCAGGTTGTGTGTCATTTCATCTTGTACTTGTTACTGTAACTGGAGGTTCACGTTGTTGCTTTGGGATAAAAGGAGCTGAAAAAACTCCAGACTGTTTTTTAGGCCTACTGATTTTATAGGTTCCATACCACAGCTGTGTGTGTGTGTGTGCAGGCATTTGCGTCTGTGTTTGCGTTGCTGTGTTTGTGTGTGTGTCCGTGTACGTGTGCAGGCATTTGCGTTTGAGTGTTTGCGTTGCTGTGTGTGTGTGTGTGTGCGTGTACGTGTGCAGGCATTTGCGTCTGTGTGTTTGCGTTGCTGTGTGTGTGTGTGTGTATGTGGGTTTTGCAGGCAGCAGTGCTTTGCTGGTTGCAGTTCACACCAGGTCAGGCAGCTCACTGCGCCCAGGAAAATGAGACCATCTTGGCTCAGACCCAGTCAGTAAGACTCCCTCCCAAATCGTACCCTATTTCCTATCCTGGCACACTACACCTAATGACCAGATCCTGTCCACTGCTTTGGGTAACAGGGTGTGATTTGGAACGGATGGATGTGTCTGCTGTGAACAGCTCGTATCCACGGTGTTGCTGAACATTTGCCTGATGAAACCTGGGTTCAAATAGTATGCAGTGTTTTTCAGATGCTTACTGAGCGTTTGCTCGAGCCCTGCCAAGAGTGGAAGAGGGTGTGGTTTAGCCAGCCTAGATGGGCGGGGATTTCCGCTGTTGCGACTATCGTCATGGCTACCTTGTCCCAGTCAGGATCATTCCAGCCACAGTGGAGTATCGGAAATGATTTGGAATTGGTCTGAATCCAGGATCGTCAGATACAATCTCTTGGCCGGCTGCCATGTTAGCCCGCGCTCGTTTGTACTAAATATTTGATTTAAGAGTGCAAAAACTCCCCCAAATGTGCCTGTTTCAATACTCATTGACACATTTTTTTCTGATTTAATTATTTAAATTATTTAATAATTACTTCTGTGTTGACTGACAAATGGAGAGTTCTACTATCTTTTTTTATTATCGTTTGATTTAATTAAACTACATGAGGGCCAAACTTTATATGCTAACTGGACAAACAAAACTGTGTCAATTCAATTGTAAACTCAGCACCTGACCCTGTGCCCTGACCCTTTACCCTGACCCTGTGCCCTGACCCTGTGCTCTGACCCTGTACCCTAACCCTGTACCCTGACACTGTGCTCTGACCCTGTGCCCTAACCCTGTACCCTGACCCTGTACCTTGACCCTCCAATATTACGCTACCTTGGACCAGAACATTTCCTGAAGCAATACACTGTTTCCAGGGCACAGAAACCCATTGGAGATCCATTTTCTGTGCTGGTTATAATAAAAGACCCCATGTAAAGTAATGTAGTGCAGGAGTGTAGATGTAATAGTGAGTAGGGTGTCATTTGGAATACGCCTGATGTATCATGCTTCGTTTGATCTCCTGCCTCATGCAGGATGTCTGATCTGACAGGTGACTTCCTCCCACTAAGTCATAATACAACAGGCGTTGTGTGTAATTTCCTCTCTCAAGTCTGCAGCTGGATACAATGCCATCCTGCCTGCGCGTAGTCAAACACAACAAGTCTGACCTTATTGGTCAGTCTACTCAGAGACCAAACATTATCAGTCAGTCTACTCAGAGACCAAACATTATCAGTCAGTCTACTCAGAGACCAAACATTATCAGTCAGTCTACTCAGGGACTGAACATTATCAGTCAGTCTACTCAGAGACCAAACATTATCAGTCAGTCTACTCAGAGACCAAACATTATCAGTCAGTCTACGCAGAGACCAAACATATCAGTCAGTCTACTCAGAGACTAAACATTATCAGTCAGTCTACTCAGAGACCAAACATTATCAGTCAGTCTACTCAGAGACTAAACATTATCAGTCAGTCTACTCAGAGACCAAACATTATCAGTCAGTCTACTCAGAGACCAAACATTATCAGTCAGTCTAGACAGGGACTAAACATTCAGTCTACTCAGTCATACATGTTATTGTAAACCAGATCTGGAGTCTGTTGAGTTTGTCAAGAAGCCGATATGTCTGTGAAATAAAGGGATATTATTGTGTTGTGTCCCAACTGCCCATTAAAACAAACCCTGGGACCTTTTTAGGATTCTATATTTTAACACCCGTGCAGTGTAAGGCTAATTTCACCTTGATGAGGAGCCTAGCCAAATTATAGCCCTCGAACTCTTGGAAGAATTACAATCAGGGACTTTCCAGCCCTGTTTGGCTGTACGTATGTGTGTGCTTGTGAGATTCGTGAGACTTCTGAATGCTCAGCCAAAGCCTGACTCACTCCCTGGTGCTATTAGTCTGAGTGTGGCGTTCCTGGCTGGACCCCTGAGGCTGGACAGACCTTCATAACTGCATGGCCCCGTCTGTCTGTCTGTCTGTCTGTCTGTCTGTAGGATGCAGTGTCAGGCCACACACTTACAGAACAACTGACACACAGCCTCTGGCGTCCGCAGGTTTCGTTGTTTGTCAGACGAGAGGCCTTCCTGTTTTCCGTCGTGACAGACAAGCTGTGAATGTGCATCACGTGCGCGGTAGATTTGTGCACACTTGAGCTTGTCTTCTCCATCGTTGTCACATCTCTGGGTGTGTGGGATTTGGGCCCGTCACATCGTTGTCACATCTCTGGGCGTGTGGGATTTGGGCCCGTCACATCGTTGTCACATCTCTGGGTGTGTGGGATTTGGGCCCGTCACATCGTTGTCACATCTCTGGGTGTGTGGGATTTGGGCCCGTCACATCGTTGTCACATCTCTGGGTGTGTGGGATTTGGGCCCGTCACATCGTTGTCACATCTCTGGGTGTGTGGGATTTGGGCCCGTCACATCGTTGTCACATCTCTGGGTGTGTGGGATTTGGGCCCGTCACATCGTTGTCACATCTCTGGGCGTGTGGGATTTGGGCCCGTCACATCGTTGTCACATCTCTGGGTGTGTGGGATTTGGGCCCGTCACATCGTTGTCACATCTCTGGGTGTGTGGGATTTGGGCCTGTCACATCGTTGTCACATCTCTGGGTGTGTGGGATTTGGGCCTGTCACATCGTTGTCACATCTCTGGGTGTGTGGGATTTGGGCCCGTCACATCGTTGTCCGGACTTTGTCCTCGGAACTGGTAAAATTAAGTAAAATAATCCCTTTCGATTTAGCGTGTGCTTTTCATGTGTCATGAAATATTAATCTAACTCGTCGCTTCGGAGAGAGAACTGACGTTAATTAAATTGGGCTCCACGTCTATCAGCAATGCCACCATACTTCAGTCCCAAGTAGCAGCTCTCCCCTCCTGTGTCAGAGTCTCAAAGGAGGCGTCCTAAATACAGCTCCCTATTCTCTTTGTAGTGCACTACATTTCACCGGAGCGCATTGGTTTCGGGTGAAACGTAGGGCACTATATAAGTAATCGGTTGCCATTTAGGAAGCCTACAGAGTCTGAGATGATTAAGACCTAAGTAGCCCAAACGAGCAACGTTTATTGGCCTGCTCTTCATGTCGCGCCTCTGTCCAATAGTATTAAGGAACTGCAGAACGAAACTGGACATAGACAAAGACTCTGCTGTTTTATAAGTTGCCAAACCCATCTGGATGTCAAAGCTATTAACCTTGAAATAATGTTGAATTAAAATAAAAAGTAAAGAATGCATTTTGTTAAAGAAATGCACTTCATTGCGTCAGTTTTCTCCTGACATCAACTTGGGGATAAAAATAACTGGAGTTGATTGGAGAGAATGATGGTACTTAGAGTGGAGGATGAGGAGATAAGTGGAGAGAAAGAAGCATGAAAAGAGGAGAGAAAGAGAAATAAAAGATAGAGAGGTGGAGAGAAGGACAGGTGAATGAGAGGAGAGAGAAAGAGAAATGTGTGGTATCTCTCGGCCCTCCTCCTCTCCTCCTCTGACCTCCTCCCACTTCCTCCTCTATCCCCCCTCCTCTGCCTTTGGACCGACTCCACCTCCTGTCCCACCTCTTCTCCTGGTGTAGTCTCATAGGAGGAGAAATGATTGTGAAAACAGTCAGGCCTTGATTTTTAAGCAGGTAGTCAATAGTCCGTAGCTCTTTTGTAGAATCATATCCAAACAAGCCTCCAGTTGCTCTGAGCTCTTTATGTTTCCTGTGATGGTGTGTGTGTGTGTGTACCACCTACTGACGTGCACGCATGTGCCTCTGTGTGTGTGTGTGTACCACCTACTGACGTGCACGCATGTGCCTCTGTGTGTGTGTGTACCACCTACTGACGTGCACGCATGTGCCTCTGTGTGTGTGTGTGTGTGTACCACCTACTGACGTGCACGCATGTGCCTCTGTGTGTGTGTGTACCACCTACTGACGTGCACGCATGTGCCTCTGTGTGTGTGTGTGTGTGTGTACCACCTACTGACGTGCACGCATGTGCCTCTGTGTGTGTGTGTGTGTACCACCTACTGACGTGCACGCATGTGCCTCTGTGTGTGTGTGTGTGTACCACCTACTGACGTGCACGCATGTGCCTCTGTGTGTGTGTGTGTACCACCTACTGACGTGCACGCATTTGCCTCTGTGTGTGTCTGTGTGTGTACCACCTACTGACGTGCGCGCATGTGCCTCTGTGTGTGTGTGTGTGCCACCTACTGACGCGCACGCATGTGCCTCTGTGTGTGTGTGTGTGCCACCTACTGACGCGCACGCATGTGCCTCTGTGTGTGTGTATGTTTAACCCAAGACGTCTGCCTGTTTGACATAGGGTTTCTGCAGGCTCATGACCTCTGACCCCTTAATGACAGACAGACCTGACACACCAACACTTAGACATCATCCTGTTAGTGAGAGATAGTCCGCCCCCACATACGCACACACACACACACACACACACACACACACACACACACACACACACACACACACACACACACACACACACACACACACACACACACACACACACACACACACACACACACACACACACACACACACCTGCCCCAAATAAAACCTTATTCCCTGGTACAAATATATGCCATGTACCACTGAATAGTGCACATAGTAGTGTACTAGATCGATAATAGGGTGATATTAGGGACCACACTGTCTGCTCTCCTTCAGCAGAGGGGGTGACTGGGGACACTATCCAGACAACTAAAATAACACGACAGTCCAGACCAGGAGGGCCTGCTAGCCATTACACTGCTTCAACTTTGACCTTGTCTCTTGGTCTTTATATAAGGACTGGTTGGTTTCCTGGTTGGCTGATTGGCTAGCTGACTGGTTGGTTGCATGTGTGTGTTTGTGTGTGTATGTTTGTGTCTGAGAAATGTTTAGGTTTTCTCCCTAAGATCTTGATTTCACTGATGGGTGTGTTTATGTATCTGTGTGTTTGTGTGTGTCTGAGAAACGTGACACGTCTGAGAACACTTCTGGCTTCTGACATCATTCGACCAGTCAGTTTGTGTCTATATGTGCAACTGAAATGCTTTCTAGCTTGCTGCAGTGTGTGTGCTTGTGTGTTTTTTGTGTGCGTGTGTGTTTTGTGTGTGTGTGTGCGCGTGTGTGTGTGTGTGTGTGTGTGTGTGTGCATGTTTTGTGTGTGTGTGCGCGTGTGTGTGTGTTTTGTGTGTGTGTGTGTGCGTGTGTGCGTGTTTTGTGTGTGTGTGTGTGTGTGGTTCAGAGTCTTGTGGATATAAGGGCTTTCCTTGCATTGTTCTGGCAGGGACATTTCTAAAGGGTTCAAAGAGTTGTCCCAGCACATCCAGACACTCACTAGATAGAAAGATAGAAACAAGGGAAGAGACAAGAAGTGAGACAGAGGAGAGAGATACAGAGGAGAGACAGAGAGGGAGAGACAAGAGGAGGGAGAGAGACAAGGGAAATGTGTTAATTGCTCAAAATGCCCCAAAAATAAGTCACATTTGGCACCCTATTCTCTGTTCAGGCCCTATGGTGAAAACGAGTTCACTATACAGACAATGGGCGTGCATTTGGAACGCAGACAGAGCCTTTTCATGGCTACCGGGGTTTTTCCCAGGGCCCCACTGCCTCTGTCTCAGAGATAACATCTAGTCTGGGGCTGTCATTAGCTGTCATTAACAGGCCCAGAGCCCAGGTCCAGAGCCCAGGTCCAGAGCCCAGGTCCAGAGCCCGTCTGTGCTGGGACATAACCCTGTAATAACTCCCAGAACCTTAAGGTCCCTCCTCTGGGTCAGGCTACACGCTCTCTAACTCCACCCTGGGGGACTGGCTCGGCAGAATTTTCCACCACTCTTTCTTAAGTGTATGTCTGTCTCCAGTTATAGAGCCGGGGCGACTACCATGCAAACCGGCTGGGGTTTGGGTTTAGGCTTGTTTTAAAGAGGTTTGGTGTTTTGTCTGTGTTTACTAATGCTTTGGGTTCAGGTTCTGCGGGGAGGAACCGGTCAGGCTTTGTCTGAGGTTCATGTTCGTGCCTACAGCGACAGGAGACTGTTTGAGCTCTGCCTGCGGGGGAAAACAGTCAGCCGGGCTGGGTGGTGTTTGTGTACAGGAGATTGCTGGGTGTAGCCGTCCAAATGAGGAGGGGTTGCAGCTGACAGACATGGTATATTCACCCTCACAGCAGACTGGGTTAGTGGAGCGGGTTAGTGGAGTGGGTTAAGCTGGGTTAGTGGACTGGGTTAGAGGAGCGGGTTAGAGGAGTGGGTTAGTGGACTGGGTTAGAGGAGTGGGTTAAGCTGGGTTAGTGGACTGGGTTAGAAGAGTGGGTTAGTGGACTGGGTTAGTGGAGCGGGTTAAGCTGGGTTAGTGGACTGGGTTAGAGGAGCGGGTTAGAGGAGTGGGTTAGTGGACTGGGTTAGAAGAGTGGGTTAGAGGAGTGGGTTAAGCTGGGTTAGTGGACTGGGTTAGAGGAGCGGGTTAGAGGAGCGAGTTAGTGGACTGGGTTAGAGGAGTGGGTTAGTGGACTGGGTTAGTGGAGCGGGTTAAGCTGGTTTAGTGGACTGGGTTAGAGGAGCAGGTTAAGCTGGGTTAGCGGACTGGGTTAGTGGACTGGGTTAAGCTGGGTTAGTGGACTGGGTTAGAGGAGCGGGTTAAGCTGGGTTAGTGGACTGGGTTAGAGGAGCGGGTTAGTGGACTGGGTTAAGCTGGGTTAGTGGACTGGGTTAGTGGACTGGGTTAGTGGACTGGGTTAGTGGACTGGGTTAGTGGACTGGGTTAGTGGACTGGGTTAGAGGAGCGGGTTAAGCTGGGTTAGTGGACTGGGTTAAGCTGGGTTAGCGGACTGGGTTAGCAGACTGGGTTAGAGGAGCGGGTTAGTGGACTGGGTTAAGGGACTGGGTTAGTGGACTGGGTTAAGCTGGGTTAGTGGACTGGGTTAGTGGACTGGGTTAGAGGAGCGGGTTAATCTGGGTTAATGGACTGGGTTAAGCTGGGTTAAGATGGGTTAGCAGACAGGGTTAGTGGACTGGGTTAAGGCACTGGGTTAGTGGACTGGGTTAGTGGACTGGGTTAGTGGACTGGGTTAGTGGACTGGGTTAGTGGACTGGGTTAGTGGACTGGGTTAGTGGACTGGGTTAGTGGACTGGGTTAGAGGACTGGGAGGGTTTGGAGGGACAGAACAAACGAATAGCATTCCTCTACAAGCCACAGTGAGCGAATGTCTATGTGACAGTCAATGTGACAATGGGATCAATGAACGCGTTGGGTATGCCGAATAATGTGAAATAATTGTTGGTACGCACGCCCGGAATACCACGCTGGTGTGCCCTCTGCACATTTTCAATTTGCTATATTGTTGAACTGAATACCTGCACATTTACTTATCCATGTCAATTGCAAAATCATAGCTTCACCCGAAAGAGATTAACGTTTTGTAATGGCCCAGCCAGAGCCCGGACCTGAATCCAACTGAACATCTGTGGGGTGATCTGAAGATGCCCTGTCTGACAGATTTGGAGCACTTTTGCAAATAAGTGTGGGCAAATATTGCCAAGTCAAGATGTGCCATGCAAATCGACTCAAAAAGACTGAGTGCTGTAATAAAATCAAAAGGTGCTTAAACAAAGTATTCGTTGAAGTTATTGTTATTGAGGTTTTAATGTTTTCCCCTAAAAGATTTCATTTGTGTTTTTCAATTGAATTGTTCACATTAAAGGTCACATTAAACATGGAAAAAGTTCTGACATGATTTATCTTTCTCTAATTTTTTCACATCACAAAAACCTGGCATTTAACAGGAGTGTGTATACTTTTATATCCACTGTATGTCTCAGAATTCAGGAGTCTTTGAGTTAGACTTTTTGTTTTACAGTTTGTAAAGGTCCAGAGCTCAGAGCTCTGTAACAGTATATGATATGCTTTATTTAGTTATGGCAAAGACGTGCTGTGTTAAAAGTGCATAATCTACCCAGCCCAGTTCTGAGTAAAAAGGCTTTAAAGATGTTCACACTTGCCAGAGAGCTGGTCTTCGCCCCTTCAGCGTAGTACATATTTTAGGCCTAAACTCAAGCAGAGCTCTTTACATATTCAAATGGGACTCAATGGACTTGTGGTTAATTGGTACAGATAGTTTCTAAAAAACACAACCAAATCAATATAAAAATAACCAACAACAGGTAAAGATAGCTACCATACGAACAAGCTAACCAGGAAATGTTAGCTAGCTGGTTTGTAAAATTTATCTAGCTAGCTGATGTTAACAGTTGTAGTTGCAGCTCGCTAACTAGCAATAATAAACTTTCTGACAACTTTCTGAAAAGAGACTTAAGAATTATCTGTAGCTAGCAAAGGTTAATCATATACATTGTTGCTTGTTTGACTCTTTTCCTTTTTCATTAAATGATTACTGCGTAAATGTGATTGTTCAGAGGAACAATATTAAGGTAAGGGTTAGGTCCTTATGACAAATAAAGCCCACATGAGTCCTATTACGGGTGGCCGTACGTATTTTGCTTGGCACACTCTCACAGGCCTCTGTAGTCCAGCTGTACCACATCACTAATTTCTTCTACCCAGAATCCCTTTAACCCACCTGAGGTAGATCGACCGAGAAAAGGTGAAAGTTGAACATATTTATCAACAAATAGGGAAATACGACAGAGACCATCATTATGTTGATGTGTTCTGACTGGTGTTGGGGCTCAGGCCATGTGTGTGTGTGTGTGTGTGTGTGTGTGTGTGTGTTCACCATCATCAATAACACTGTTTTGTACTGTGTAGACCTGCCTCGGGTGCCCATCTCACCAAAGGTCACAAGTAAGAGGTCACATGTCAAGGGTCAGGGGTATACTAATCTATTACTCTGCAAGAGCAGGAAGGAGGTCAACAGAGGGTGTTAGGGCTGTTTCCTGTTTGGCACACCAGTGGTTTAAAACCGACGTTCCACCCAGACGTTCCACCCAGACGTTCCACCCAGACGTTCCACCCAGACGTTCCACCCAGACGTTCCACCATACGTTCCAGTAGACGTTCCACCCAGACGTTCCACCCATACGTTCCACCCAGACGTTCCACCCAGACGTTCCACCCAGACGTTCCACCCATACGTTCCAGTAGACGTTCCACCCAGACGTTCCACTCAGATGTTCCACCCAGAGCATCCATCTGAATGAAACATGGTTATTTATGCACTGTTCTCATTAACACGCACCCTGAGAACAGCGTGTCACATTACCCTCTCTAACTGAGCCAGGATCTGAACCATAACTTTTCTACAGGAGATACATTCATGTGTAATAAATAAAGACTTATTTCTTCTTGGAAAAAACAATCAAGCAATGAATGACAAATGGGTGATTTGTAACATGTGCCAGAAGGGATACAGATTCTAACAACTAAATTCAACTCCATTATGAATGAAAATCAAAAAAAGAAGATATTGAATGAAAGGCAGAGGGAACGTGACCTGTGTTGGTACATGACGAGTGGGATTAGACTCCCCCTGTTGGAAAGATATAGAATGCATGTGTTCTGACCTATTGACAGGAAATAAAAGTGAGTGTGTTTAGAACCCTGGAAATAAAGATGAGTGTGTTTAGAACCATGGAAATATAAATGATAGTGTTTAGAAACCTGTATAAAAATGAGTGTGTTTAGAACCATGGAAATATAAATGATAGTGTTTAGAAACCTGTAGAAAAATGTCTGTGTTTAGAACCTTGTATTAAAAATTAGTATGTTTAGAACCCTGGATTAAAAATGAATGTGTTTAGAACTCTGAATTAAAATGAATGTGTTTAGAACCATGGATTAAAAATGGGTGTGTTTAGAACCCTGGATTTAAAATGAGTGTGTTTAGAACCCTGCATTAAAAATTAGAATTAGAACAAGCTGTAGAGAATTGGTGTGTTTAGAATTCTCTGTTAACGAGCGGTGTGTTTAGAACACCCTGTAGAGATTCTGTGAGGTTAGAACCCTGTATTAGAAATGTGTGTGTTTAGAACACCCTGTAGAGATTATGTGAGGTTAGAACCCTGTATTAGAAATGTGTGTTTAGAACACCCTATAAAGGTTCTGTGAGGTTAGAACCCTGTATTAGAAATATGTGTGTTTAGAACACCCTATAAAGATTCTGTGAGGTTAGAACCCTGTATTAGAAATGTGTGTGTTTAGAACACCCTATAAAGATTCTGTGAGGTCTAGAACCCAGTATTATAAATATGTGTGTTTAGAACACCCTATAAAGATTATGTGAGGTTAGAACCCTGTATTAGAAATATGTGTGTTTAGAACACCCTATAAAGATTCTGTGAGGTTAGAACCCTGTATTAGAAATATGTGTGTTTAGAACACCCTATAAAGATCCTGTGAGGTTAGAACCCTGTATTAGAAATATGTGTGTTTAGAACACCCTATAAAGATTCTGTGAGGTCTAGAACCCTGTATTAGAAATATGTGTGTTTAGAACACCCTATAAAGATTATGTGAGGTTAGAACCCTGTATTAGAAATATGTGTGTTTAGAACACCCTATAAAGGTTCTGTGAGGTTAGAACCCTGTATTAGAAATATGTGTGTTTAGAACACCCTATAATGATTCTGTGAGGTTAGAACCCTGTATGAGAAATATGTGTGTTTAGAACACCCTATAAAGATTCTGTGAGGTTAGAACCCTGTATTAGTAATATGTGTGTTTAGAACTCCCTATAAAGATCCTGTGAGGTTAGAACCCTGTATTAGAAATATGTGTGTTTAGAACACCCTATAAACATTCTGTGAGGTCTAGAACCCTGTATTAGAAATATGTGTGTTTAGAACACCCTATAAAGCATTCTGTGAGGTCTAGAACCCTGTATTAGAAATATGTGTGTTTAGAACACCCTATAAAGCATTCTGTGATTTGCAGTATAATATTATGGAGGTGTATTTATATGGTTACAAACACAGCATCTTGGGTGTTTGGGGAATATTGCCACTTGGCCACAGCTACAGGCTGTCCCCAGGCACCCCTCACATCGAAGGACAGCTTGTCTGAGTGTTGGCCACATAACAGACCCCCTCAGGTTCTAAGCCGACATCGGAAGCAGCAGTTCTTTAGATGAGTTGTTCCTAAATTGAATGAAGGGTTGATCACTAGACTCTAGTGTGTTGGGTCATCAGTGGTTGGTGCGGCCACCAGGAAGTGATCAGGGCAAACCTTTAGTTCACTCAACATTCGACACACACACACATTTATGCCAGCTCCACACTGTATGCGAGCTCCACACTGTATGCCAGTTCCACACTGTATTTCAGCTCCACACTGAATGCCAGTTCCACACTGAATGCCAGTTCCACACTGTATGCCAGCTCATCCACACTGTATTCTAGCTTCTACTGTATTCCAGCTCAACACTGTATGCCAGTTCTACACTCTATGCCAGCTTCACACTGTATGCCAGCTCCACACTGTATGCCAGCTCCACACTGTATGCCAACCTCACACTATATGCCAACCACACACTGTATGCCAGGGGATTTGGGACAGTCTTTGTGCTGCATCCCAGTCATGGTGGCACGTGGTGTGGTTGTGGGTTAGCTGTCAGAGAGATGGTTCTTCACCACCGGGTCTGGAAGTATAGCGGTCAGAGGTCGAGTCTGTGCGTTGTACCAATATGACCCGTACGTCAGAAAATGAGGGAACGTTCGGACGTGGTCCGAGTCCCGAGTCGCCATGACCAATGAAATCAAATTCTTTGTGGTTGCAGAGTTTCTTTGAAAGCACTGACATCATAGGTCAGTAAGATCGCAGTTTAGAGTTTTCTCAAATGCGTCACGAACTCATGGGTAGGAATATTCAGAGTTTCAAGTGGTTTAAAGAGTAGGAAATAAAGGCCCCACTATTGTCCTTTTAATTATTACGAATGGCGCCTGACGCAGGAAGTTTTGAAAATGTGCCATCTGCATGGAGAACATGGCGTGTAGAGTTGGCCTTGTGAGGAAAATGATCTCCCCACAGACTCTGTGGAACGGACAATAGAAGCTATTCCACAAAATATATTTGTCATACGTTCCCAGTTTCCACTGTAGATTCAGAAACATGTTCAAATAGATAAAATGGCCATTAGTTAAGTGTCGTCTCTGGATGTGACCGTATCCTCTCTCTAGCGTGTGTGTTGGAGACTCATTCCCTCTTATTCGTCTTGATCTGTATGTGATACAACATTTCTCCATGAATGTTTGATTTCATCTGCGTTCTGTAGCAGTATCAACACCATGTATTATACAGCAGAATGAAACCTCCTCACCACCCCAATTCATTTTTTACCAGTCATGCTACGATATCAGTATCAAGTCGGAGAATCAAACAGGGAGGATTCATGTTTAAAACACTGATTATACTTTTATTATTCCCAAATAATTACATTCCAGGGGGCTTTTGAGAATACACATACGTTGATTTTCACAGAACCCGGGTTTTCTTTTAGCAAATGTTTCAAAAAGTTTGTTGGCTTAAATGTTTTTCAGCCACTTGTCCCAGATGTAGGTCTTTTCCATATGTTAACTATCCTCTATCTCTCCCTTTCTTTCACCTCCGCAGAGATGGAAAAATGCAAAACATGAATCCCATCACACACAAAACACATGTCTAAATGAATTAACATGTGCCTAATAATTGGACATGAATCTTCCCTAAACCACTGTCATTTCCAACAGACTTCCTACACCTTCCACACGCACACGCGCGCACACACACACGCATATATCCACTCGGTCTGCGACACTTTTATTTCTCGACCGGCTAACTCCCGGTGTAATCATTAGCAGTCAACATTACATCACTGTTTATCAAGGGTAATTCTCAATTGAAAAGGGCACAGATGCTTAAAGCTCACCTGTGATGTAATCATGATGTAAAAACACAACCGAGTTATTCACAAGCACAGGAAAATTGATTGTCTAGAGGTGATTGAGCTAATAAATGATCTCAGATAAAAGACATCGTACTTGTTCTTGTTTATTTGAATAAGGTGCATGCATTTACTTCTAACGATAATTCTGTTGGCTAATACGATAATTAATTGATAAGTGACACTGGAATTGTTTCGGTCAGAACAGCCAGAGAACCCTTCCATCTGATTTTGACCCTGCAGGAGAGTAAGAAAGTAAAGCACAGACACTGAAATGATTTGCAGTGGTCACTCTGACAAGCGTATAAATAAAGCTGTTCTTTAAAGAGGTGGAGTTTTAGAAGATGGACAGGTGACATTGGAATACCAGCCTGGAGGAGAGTGTATAGGGGGCGCAGTGTGAGCTAAACCCACCCCAGAGTGGCGAAACAGACCAGCGGTGGCTGATCCAAGAGCTTGGTGAGGGATGCAGAGTTGGATGTTGTGGAGGTTCCTATTTCTACTCTATGGGCCTGTACCATGGATGGGTGGAGGTTCCTATTTCTGCTCTATGGGCCTGTACCATGGATGGGTGGAGGTTCCTATTTCTGCTCTATGGGCCTGTACCATGGATGGGTGGAGGTTCCTATTTCTGCTCTATGGGCCTGTACCATGGATGGGTGGAGGTTCCTAGGTTCCTATTTCTGCTCTATGGGCCTGTACCATGGATGGGTGGAGGTTCCTATTTCTGCTCTATGGGCCTGTACCATGGATGGGTGGAGGTTCCTATTTCTGCTCTATGGGCCTGTACCATGGATGGGTGGAGGTTCCTATTTCTGCTCTATGGGCCTGTACCATGGATGGGTGGAGGTTCCTATTTCTGCTCTATGGGCCTGTACCATGGATGGGTGGAGGTTCCTATTTCTGCTCTATGGGCCTGTACCATGGATGGGCCTGTACCATGGATGGGTGGAGGTTCCTATTTCTGCTCTATGGGCCTGTACCATGGATGGGTGGAGGTTCCTATTTCTGCTCTATGGGCCTGTACCATGGATGTATTGTGGATGAAGGAGCTTCACCAGGAGACCAGATGAGTCACCTTACTCCTCAGACGCAGTCCAGCTTTTATTAATCACCCCCTACCGAGGCTTTTTGGAAACTCTCCACTATTTACCCACATATCCTGATATCCAAAACAAGCAGGCAGGAGGACAGTGGGAACCCATTTGTTTAAGGATTCGTCACGTGAGGTGTTTTTCAATGAATAATAAATGCTGGGGACTAGACGTTGGGGCATGAATAATGCAATGTTATTTCTGGTTTGGCATTGAGACAAAGAGCGTGGCACACATGCACGTGCACACGCACGTGCACACAAATACACTTCATTCACATAACTCAGGGTGGATGGTGGCTTTAAAGTGAACCGTTCTGTATCTGTGTGCTGTTTCTGACTGTCTCTCTTTTGTTTTTTATTGGAGGTGTAAAGGATAGTGATGGTGGTGTAGGTGTAGGTGGATGTGGAGGTGATGGGGTGGAGGTGGTGTACTGGATCCTATACTGAGTGGATCCTATACAGACTGGATCCTATACAGACTGGATCCTATACTGACTGGATCCTATACAGACTGGATCCTATACTGACTGGATCCTATACAGACTGGATCCTATACAGACTGGATCCTATACTGACCGGGTCCTATACTGACTGGATCCTATACAGACTGGATCCTATACTGACTGGATCCTATACAGACTGGATCCTATACAGACTGGATCCTATACAGACTGGATCCTATACTGACTGGATCCTATACAGACTGGATCCTATACTGACTGGATCCTATACAGACTGGATCCTATACTGACTGGATCCTATACTGACCGGGTCCTATGCAGACTGGATCCTATACAGACTGGATCCTATACTGACTGGATCATATACAGACTGGATCCTATACTGACTGGATCCTATACAGACTGGATCCTACACTGACTGGATCCTATACTGACTGGATCATATACAGACTGGATCCTATACTGACTGGATCCTATACAGACTGGATCCTACACTGACTGGATCCTATACTGACCGGGTCCTACACTGACCGGATCCTATACTGACCGGATCCTATACAGACTGGATCCTATACTGACTGGATCCTATACAGACTGGATCCTATACAGACTGGATCCTATACAGACTGGATCCTATACTGACTGGATCCTATACTGCCTGGATCCTATACAGACTGGATCCTATACTGACTGTAATGTGTGTGTCCTAGATGTAAAGACGTTGTTTCTTCAGGCATCATTCACTCTGCTGGGCATTTTTTAACTCATCTAACCTTCGCCAGACACATCCAGAAACTATTTTTAAATCAGACCGCAAAAAAAGTGAATTATTGATGAACACATTTTTTTAAATAAAATATTAATTTATTGTTGGATGTCAGATGGTGGAATAACATCAAAAAAGAGTTGGAACCTGGCAGTGCCAGGCTGGGCCTGTGTGCCCCCTGCCCGCCGTGAGATCAGGGTATAGAATACAAATGAGAGATTAGGAATTTGGGAATGCATTTGGCCTTGGCCAGAGCCCTCGTTAGTTTCCTTCGGAGTTATGGACACAGCTCCCAAGAACGAGGTTGTGTCTGCTAACCTGTTAGCATCTCCACACAACATTTGTCCTCATCTGGTCCAGAGTTTTTATTCGTGTCATATTCTCAGACAGGTCTGGAGGAGTAGGAGACACATCTGGTTGGGATTGAACTGATGAGGTCGGGACACAAAGAGAGCTTGTTTTGCTGCCGCATCTCAAGTCAACAGTCATTCGGTTTGTCAGGAAGTGAACTATGGCATGTCTGAACATGTTTTTTTGCGGGTCAGACCCAAATACTCTGCTTGACTTCTACTGAATATGATGGCTAGCTGCAATTTACAACATATTATTGACTGCTTGCATATTATAGGCTGCTTGCTTTGAATCCCGGATGCTGGTTGGCTGATTTCATCACTTTTAACATATCTAATTTGCATTGGTAACCTGTGTAGAATTACAATAAAGCATCTCGGGGGTTTCTGGTATATTGGGTTGTGACCAGGCATGTAGTCTGTGTATATTGACCCCGTACCACATCCCATGATGCATCACTGGTTACATGAACCTGTGTATATTGACCTCATATCACATCCCATGATGCCTCACTGGTCACGTGAACCTGTGTATATTGACCTCATATCACATCCCATGATGCCTCACTGGTCACATGAACCTGTGTATATTGACCCCATATCACATCCCATGATGCCTCACTGGTCACATGAACCTGTGTATATTGACCCCATATCACATCCCATGATGCATCACTGGTTACATGAACCTGTGTATATTGACCTCATATCACATCCCATGATGCCTCACTGGTCACATGAACCTGTGTATATTGACCTCATATCACATCCCATGATGCCTCACTGGTCACGTGAACCTGTGTATATTGACCTCATATCACATCCCATGATGCCTCACTGGTCACGTGAACCTGTGTATATTGACCCCATATCACATCCCATGATGCCTCACTGGTCACGTGAACCTGTGTATATTGACCTCATATCACATCCCATGATGCCTCACTGGTCACATGAACCTGTGTATATTGACCCCATATCACATCCCATGATGCCTCACTGGTCACGTGAACCTGTGTATATTGACCCCATATCACATCCCATGATGCCTCACTGGTCACGTGAACCTGTGTATATTGACCTCATATCACATCCCATGATGCCTCACTGGTCACGTGAACCTGTGTATATTGACCCCATATCACATCCCATGATGCCTCACTGGTCACGTGAACCTGTGTATATTGACCCCATATCACATCCCATGATGCCTCACTGGTCACGTGAACCTGTGTATATTGACCTCATATCACATCCCATGATGCCTCACTGGTCACGTGAACCTGTGTATATTGACCTCATATCACATCCCATGATGCCTCACTGGTCACATGAACCTGTGTATATTGACCCCATATCACATCCCATGATGCCTCACTGGTCACGTGAACCTGTGTATATTGACCCCATATCACATCCCATGATGCCTCACTGGTCACGTGAACCTGTGTATATTGACCTCATATCACATCCCATGATGCCTCACTGGTCACATGAACCTGTGTATATTGACCTCATATCACATCCCATGATGCCTCACTGGTCACATGAACCTGTGTATATTGACCCCATATCACATCCCATGATGCCTCACTGGTCACATGAACCTGTGTATATTGACCTCATATCACATCCCATGATGCCTCACTGGTCACATGAACCTGTGTATATTGACCTCATATCACATCCCATGATGCCTCACTGGTCACATGAACCTGTGTATATTGACCCCATATCACATCCCATGATGCCTCACTGGTCACATGAACCTGTGTATATTGACCCCATATCACATCCCATGATGCCTCACTGGTCACATGAACCTGTGTATATTGACCCCATATCACATCCCATGATGCCTCACTGGTCACATGAACCTGTGTATATTGACCCCATATCACATCCCATGATGCCTCACTGGTCACGTGAACCTGTGTATATTGACCCCATATCACATCCCATGATGCCTCACTGGTCACATGAACCTGTGTATATTGACCTCATACCACATCCCATGATGCCTCACTGGTCACATGAACCTGTGTATATTGACCTCATATCACATCCCATGATGCCTCACTGGTCACATGAACCTGTGTATATTGACCTCCACACACAGAACTGTACAAGTTATGAACTCCAAGACCCAGAAAAAGTCTAAGTCTGTAAAAGTCCTTGTCACCAACACCAGTACAAACCCTCAACACTAAGTCCTCACTCTCACACCTGTGTCCAGGACTGTGAACAGCGCCCCCTACAGTCCTCAGTAAAACATGTAAAATCCACTCCATACAGATTTTCATTATAGGCTCCTCACTATCTCTGTAAATGCCATTCTGATGCTTTTCTCATACAAACAACCAATATAAAAGATCATTTAGATTTTTATTATCATATTTTGTATAATTCCCCCCTCTGGGGGGACTTAATATTATGTAACACACAGTGGCCTGGCGGCCCTCTGGGGGGACTTTATAGGACGTTACACACAGGGCCGAGGCAGCCCTCTGGGGGGACTTTATAGAACGTCCCCCCAGAGGGCCGCCTGGCCACTGTGTGTTACATCATATTAAGTCCCCCCAGAGGGCCGCTTCCCCACTGGGTGTTACGTTCTATAAATTCCCCCCAGATGGCTGCCTCTGGGGGGACTTTATAGACCGTTCCCCACTGTGTGTTACGGTCTATAAAGTCCCCCCAGAGGCAGCCCTCTGGGGGGACTTTATAGAACGTAACACCCAGTGGGGAAGCGGCCCTCTGGGGGACTTATGATGTAACACACAGTGGCCAGGCGGCCCTCTGGAGGGACTAAATATGATGTAACACACAGTGGCCCGGCGGCCCTCTGGGGGAACTTAATATGATGTAACACACAGTGGCCGGGCGCCCCTCTAGGGGGACTTAATATGATGTAACACATAGTGGCCAGGCGGCCCTCTGGGGGGACTTAATATGATGTAACACACAGTGGCCTGGCGGCCCTCTGGGGGGACTTTATAGGACGTTACACACAGGGGCGAGGCAGCCCTCTGGGGGGACTTTATAGAACGTAACACACAGTGGGGAGGCGGCCCTCTGGGGGGACTTAATATGATGTAACACACAGTGGCCAGGCGGCCCTCTGGGGGGACTTAATATGATGTAACACACAGTGGCCCGGTGGCCCTCTGGGGGGACTTAATATGATGTAACACACAGTGGCCAGGCGGCCCTCTAGGGGGACTTTATATGATGTAACACACAGTGGCCAGGCGGCCCTTTGGGGGGACTTTATATGATTTAACACACAGTGGCCAGGCGGCCCTCTAGGGGGACTTTATATGATGTAACACACAGTGGCCAGGCGGCCCTTTGGGGGGACTTAATATGATGTAACACACAGAAGCCTGCAGTTCCTCTATTCAGGGTAAACGTTCATCCCTGGAGTGCCACCACAACCTCCTGAATAAGGGCTCTTTGTCTGACCCAGTTCTAACCCACTGCAATCTGACACCATGACAGACAGAACCAGATTAGTTCTGAGCAGAACCTACAGGAGTGGAGTTGCTGGGTGGGAAAGAGGAGGTGGGTTCTGGCAGAATGTGTTTGTTCTACAGTTCACAGAGTTTGTGTGCTGATAATATATCTTCCAGGGTTTTAAGTGGAAGTGATTGCACAGTCTTAGCAGGAATACACCCTCATGGAAAGCAATTAACAGAGACCTTTCAAAGCACTGTTTACAGATCTACTGCAGCCTCTGACTAAGCTGCCATTACACGGCCTCCTTATTGAGGAACGAGGAACGGAGGATTCTGGAGAAAGGGTAGATCGCACACGGAATATTGAGTATTTGTCTATGGATTTCCATACAATACAACAAGACGTATATCAGGTGCAAAGAGAAGGTTGGAAGAGTCTCTTAATTAGCGTACAGAGGCTACAAACCAAGGCTCATATTTCACGCACCCGTCCGTTTCTCTGTCACAATGAAACTGAACATCTGATCTGTTGTCTCTTCACGTGACATAAAGACCAGGTTTGGTCTCACCTACCAGGACCAGGACCCTAATGAGAGAGTAAAACACGTCTGGGGATAAACAGCAGCACACCGATCCAAACCCCTCAGACATACTATATTCCTGTCCTGTTTAATTCAGTGTCAGAACCACCCCAGAACGTATCGGCTTTCTAATCAGCCCTCTGAGTGTCGAGAAAAAGAGACGAGAGGAAAAGAGATGCGACGAGAAGAGATGTGAGTGAAAGAGATGAGAGAGATTGCATTTCGTGGTAAATTGGGACGTCTTCCGTGATAATCTAATTGCGTTGCCGGGTGTTGTCATTGCGTTGCCGGGTAACAGCAGGTGAGAGCTGAGGCGTGTTCTTTTTGAGGGGGGATATGGGAATAATTTAAACATGCCTCATCTGTGAGTTTCCACACATGATACTCTTTTGGCAATCAAGCCTCTATCTCTCTCTCTCCTCTCTATCTCTCTCTCTCTCTCTTTCTCTCTCTCTCTATCTCTCTCTGTTGTAGGGTCCTGTGGCACACGGATGACTTTGCTTTTACCCAGCATTCCCCCTGTCCCTGTCAATCCTCTGTCAAAGTGTCAGGTAGTTATCGTACAGTGTGTGTTTATGTGTGTGTGTGTGTGTGTGTGTGTGTGTCTGTTTATTTTCCCAAACCAATGCAACTTCCAGACTGCTGATGTATGTGAGTATGTGGAAGCTTCTCCTCTGTCAGTCTTATTACAGGGGTCATCGTTGCCTCAGGACGCCCTGGGAACCACAATATATCCACGTCTGGCACCAACGTCTGGCACTAACAGGAAACAAATGAGCAATTAAACATAATAGCTGCAGTGTGTTAACTTTACTTTTAATACTGTAGCATTCAATCTCATTTATAGGAACTTACTATGCTTTCATTGGTTAACTAAGGTGTAAGAATAGATAATCATGTATTATGACTGTGTTTGGGTTTATATTAGGGCTGTGTCTGGGTTTATATTAGGGCTGTGTTTGGGTTTATATTAGAGCTGTGTTTGGGTTTATATTAGGGCTGTGTCTGGGTCTATATTAGGGCTGTGTCTGGGTTTATATTAGGGCTGTGTTTGGGTTTATATTAGAGCTGTGTTTGGGTTTATATTAGGGCTGTGTCTGGGTTTATATTAGAGCTGTGTTTGGGTTTATATTAGGGCTGTGTCTGGGTTTATATTAGAGCTGTGTCTGGGTTTATATTAGAGCTGTGTTTGGGTTTATATTAGAGCTGTGTCTGGGTTTATATTAGAGCTGTGTCTGGGTTTATATTAGAGCTGTGTTTGGGTCTATATTAGGGCTGTGTCTGGGTTTATATTAGAGCTGTGTTTGGGTTTATATTAGAGCTGTGTTTGGGTTTATATTAGAGCTGTGTCTGGGTTTATATTAGGGCTGTGTCTGGGTTTATATTAGAGCTGTGTTTGGGTCTATATTAGGGCTGTGTCTGGGTTTATATTAGGGCTGTGTCTGGGTTTATATTAGAGCTGTGTCTGGGTTTATATTAGAGCTGTGTTTGGGTCTATATTAGGGCTGTGTCTGGGTCTATATTAGGGCTGTGTCTGGGTTTATATTAGAGCTGTGTCTGGGTTTATATTAGAGCTGTGTCTGGGTTTATATTAGAGCTGTGTCTGGGTCTATATTAGAGCTGTGTCTGGGTCTGTATTAGGGCTGTGTTTGGGTTTATATTAGAGCTGTGTCTGGGTTTATATTAGAGCTGTGTCTGGGTTTATATTAGAGCTGTGTTTGGGTCTATATTAGGGCTGTTTCTGGGTTTATATTAGGGCTGTGTCTGGGTTTATATTAGAGCTGTGTCTGGGTTTATATTAGAGCTGTGTCTGGGTCTATATTAGAGCTGTGTCTGGGTCTATATTAGGGCTGTGTCTGGGTTTATATTAGAGCTGTGTCTGGGTCTATATTAGGGCTGTGTCTGGGTTTATATTAGAGCTGTGTCTGGGTTTATATTAGAGCTGTGTCTGGGTCTATATTAGAGCTGTGTCTGGGTCTATATTAGGGCTGTGTTTGGGTTTATATTAGAGCTGTGTCTGGGTCTGTATTAGGGCTGTGTTTGGGTTTATATTAGAGCTGTGTTTGGGTTTATATTAGGGCTGTGTCTGGGTTTATATTAGAGCTGTGTTTGGGTTTATATTAGGGCTGTGTCTGGGTTTATATTAGAGCTGTGTCTGGGTTTATATTAGAGCTGTGTTTGGGTTTATATTAGAGCTGTGTCTGGGTTTATATTAGAGCTGTGTCTGGGTCTATATTAGAGCTGTGTCTGGGTCTATATTAGGGCTGTGTTTGGGTTTATATTAGGGCTGTGTCTGGGTTTATATTAGAGCTGTGTCTGGGTCTATATTAGAGCTGTGTCTGGGTCTATATTAGGGCTGTGTTTGGGTTTATATTAGGGCTGTGTCTGGGTTTATATTAGGGCTGTGTCTGGGTTTATATTAGGGCTGTGTCTGGGTTTATATTAGGGCTGTGTCTGGGTTTATATTAGGGCTGTGTCTGGGTTTATATTAGAGCTGTGTTTGGGTTTATATTAGAGCTGTGTTTGGGTTTATATTAGAGCTGTGTCTGGGTTTATATTAGAGCTGTGTCTGGGTCTATATTAGAGCTGTGTCTGGGTCTATATTAGGGCTGTGTCTGGGTTTATATTAGAGCTGTGTTTGGGTTTATATTAGGGCTGTGTCTGGGTCTATATTAGAGCTGTGTCTGGGTCTATATTAGGGCTGTGTCTGGGTTTATATTAGAGCTGTGTCTGGGTTTATATTAGAGCTGTGTCTGGGTCTATATTAGAGCTGTGTCTGGGTCTATATTAGGGCTGTGTTTGGGTTTATATTAGGGCTGTGTCTGGGTTTATATTAGAGCTGTGTCTGGGTCTATATTAGAGCTGTGTCTGGGTCTATATTAGGGCTGTGTTTGGGTTTATATTAGGGCTGTGTCTGGGTTTATATTAGGGCTGTGTCTGGGTTTATATTAGGGCTGTGTCTGGGTTTATATTAGGGCTGTGTCTGGGTTTATATTAGGGCTGTGTCTGGGTTTATATTAGAGCTGTGTTTGGGTTTATATTAGAGCTGTGTTTGGGTTTATATTAGAGCTGTGTCTGGGTCTATATTAGGGCTGTGTTTGGGTTTATATTAGAGCTATGTTTGGGTTTATATTAGGGCTGTGTCTGGGTTTATATTAGAGCTGTGTCTGGGTTTATATTAGAGCTGTGTCTGGGTCTATATTAGGGCTGTGTTTGGGTTTATATTAGAGCTGTGTCTGGGTCTATATCAGAGCTGTGTCTGGGTCTATATTAGGGCTGTGTTTGGGTTTATATTAGGGCTGTGTCTGGGTTTATATTAGGGCTGTGTCTGGGTTTATATTAGAGCTGTGTCTGGGTTTATATTAGGGCTGTGTCTGGGTTTATATTAGGGCTGTGTCTGGGTTTATATTAGAGCTGTGTTTGGGTTTATATTAGAGCTGTGTTTGGGTTTATATTAGAGCTGTGTCTGGGTCTATATTAGGGCTGTGTCTGGGTTTATATTAGAGCTGTGTCTGGGTTTATATTAGAGCTGTGTCTGGGTCTATATTAGGGCTGTGTTTGGGTTTATATTAGAGCTGTGTTTGGGTTTATATTAGGGCTGTGTCTGGGTTTATATTAGGGCTGTGTCTGGGTTTATATTAGGGCTGTGTCTGGGTTTATATTAGGGCTGTGTCTGGGTTTATATTAGGGCTGTGTCTGGGTTTATATTAGAGCTGTGTTTGGGTTTATATTAGAGCTGTGTTTGGGTTTATATTAGAGCTGTGTCTGGGTCTATATTAGGGCTGTGTTTGGGTTTATATTAGAGCTATGTTTGGGTTTATATTAGGGCTGTGTCTGGGTTTATATTAGAGCTATGTTTGGGTTTATATTAGGGCTGTGTCTGGGTTTATATTAGAGCTGTGTCTGGGTTTATATTAGAGCTGTGTCTGGGTCTATATTAGGGCTGTGTTTGGGTTTATATTAGAGCTGTGTCTGGGTCTATATTAGAGCTGTGTCTGGGTCTATATTAGGGCTGTGTTTGGGTTTATATTAGGGCTGTGTCTGGGTTTATATTAGGGCTGTGTCTGGGTTTATATTAGAGCTGTGTCTGGGTTTATATTAGGGCTGTGTCTGGGTTTATATTAGGGCTGTGTCTGGGTTTATATTAGAGCTGTGTTTGGGTTTATATTAGAGCTGTGTTTGGGTTTATATTAGAGCTGTGTCTGGGTCTATATTAGAGCTGTGTCTGGGTCTATATTAGGGCTGTGTTTGGGTTTATATTAGGGCTGTGTCTGGGTTTATATTAGGGCTGTGTCTGGGTTTATATTAGAGCTGTGTCTGGGTTTATATTAGGGCTGTGTCTGGGTTTATATTAGGGCTGTGTCTGGGTTTATATTAGAGCTGTGTTTGGGTTTATATTAGAGCTGTGTTTGGGTTTATATTAGAGCTGTGTCTGGGTTTATATTAGAGCTGTGTCTGGGTTTATATTAGAGCTGTGTCTGGGTCTATATTAGGGCTGTGTTTGGGTTTATATTAGAGCTGTGTTTGGGTTTATATTAGGGCTGTGTCACGAGTGGTGAGTTAGGGTACTGCACTGTCTGGTTTCGGGTGCCCACTTCCTGGTTTATGTTGGTTACAGCTGTTGGGGTTTTGCAATCACTGGGCTATAAAGGGGATGGCTAGATGTCACTCTTTGCTCTTCATTGTTACATGTCACGATTACGTTAGAGGTGTGTGTTTGTTGTTGGACGGGTTGTTTTTGCATGTTTGTTATAAGACGCTGTACGCGCACTTTCATTTGCAGTTTGGCACCAGTTTAGCTTTTCCGCCGTTTACGGTTTGTTTTGTGTTGTTGTCACGAATAAACCTTTACTGAAACGGATACCTGGCTTTGCACATGGCTTACCACAATACACCTTGGGACAGCCGTGACAGGCTGTGTCTGGGTCTATATTAGAGCTGTGTTTGGGTTTATATTAGGGCTGTGTCTGGGTTTATATTAGGGCTGTGTCTGGGTTTATATGAGAGCTGTGTTTGGGTTTATATTAGGGCTGTGTCTGGGTTTATATTAGGGCTGTGTCTGGGTCTATATTAGAGCTGTGTCTGGGTCTATATTAGAGCTGTGTCTGGGTTTATATTAGAGCTGTGTCTGGGTTTATATTAGGGCTGTGTCTGGGTTTATATTAGGGCTGTGTCTGGGTCTATATTAGAGCTGTGTCTGGGTCTATATTAGGGCTGTGTCTGGGTTTATATTAGGGCTGTGTCTGGGTTTATATTAGAGCTGTGTTTGGGTTTATATTAGGGCTGTGTCTGGGTTTATATTAGGGCTGTGTCTGGGTCTATATTAGAGCTGTGTCTGGGTCTATATTAGAGCTGTGTCTGGGTTTATATTAGAGCTGTGTCTGGGTTTATATTAGGGCTGTGTCTGGGTTTATATTAGGGCTGTGTTTGGGTCTGTTCTGGTGCTGTGTTTGGGTCTATAATTGGACTGGTTCTGAATCTAGGGCACATTTCTCAAATACTCCCTTTACAGTGGTTACTTCTGCAGAAAGGCCAGGGAGGAGGGAGAGAGTGAGAGGAGAAGAGAGGAAGAGAGGAAATTGGTATAAAGTAAGAGAGAGAAAAAGAGAGAGAGAAGGTGAGAGAGGAGAGAGAAATGGAGAGTAGGAAAAAGAGGAGAAGAGGGTGAGTGAGAGTGGGAGGCCAAGCCCCACGACTCCTCTATTGTCCATCAGCTGAGACTTACAGCACTGTTCCAAACTGCATGTGACCTTGGCAGAGGAGATGGGGTGGGTAGTGTGTGTGTTTGTGAGTGTGTGTGGTAACCTGTGTCTATGTGTGTGTTCATATGTGTGTTACACTTTTACGTGTGTCTATGTGTGTGTTCATATGTGTGTTACACTTTTACGTGTGTCTATGTGTGTGTTCATATGTGTGATACGCTTCTACGTGTGTCTATGTGTGTGTTCATATGTGTGATACGCTTCTACGTGTGTCTATGTGTGTGTTCATATGTGTGATACGCTTCTACGTGTGTCTATGTGTGTGTTCATATGTGTGATACGCTTCTACGTGTGTCTATGTGTGTGTTCATATGTGTGATACGCTTCTATGTGTGTCTGTGTGTGTGTTCATATGTGTGATACGCTTCTACGTGTGTCTATGTGTGTGTTCATATGTGTGATACGCTTCTACGTGTGTCTATGTGTGTGTTCATATGTGTGATACGCTTCTACGTGTGTCTATGTGTGTGTTCATATGTGTGATACGCTTCTACGTGTGTCTATGTGTGTGTTCATATGTGTGATACGCTTCTACGTGTGTCTATGTGTGTGTTCATATGTGTGATACGCTTCTACGTGTGTCTATGTGTGTGTTTGCATGTGTGATACGCTTCTACGTGTGTCTATGTGTGTGTTTGCATGTTGACAGGTGCTGTGTCTTTCCCTGGACCTAACAGGTTCAGAGATTTCTGGACACAGAAAGAGACACTTTAACCCAGTTCCTCCCCCCCCAGCCTGCCAACCAGCAACACAGATCAAATATACTGTATATAGAGACAGAGGGAGAGCTGGAATGTGGAAATGTGTGTGATAGAGAAAGGGGAAAGAGTGAGTAAGAGATCTAAATAGCCCACAGAAGTGAACAGATAAGGCGTGTCAAACAGCCCTAATGACAACATACTGGAACAACAGACAACCAGCCCCACTGACAACATAATGGAACATCAGACAACCAGCCCTACTGAAAACATAATGGAACAACAGACAACCAGCCCTACTGACTACATAATGGAACAACAGACAACCAGCCCTACTGACAACATAATGGAACAACAGACAACCAGCCCTACTGACAACATAATGGAACAACAGACAACCAGCCCTACTGACAACATAATGGAACAACAGACAACCAGCCCTACTGACAACATAATGGACAACAGACAACCAGCCCTACTGACAACATAATGGAACAACAGACAACCAGCCCTACTGACAACATAATGGAACAACAGACAACCAGCCCCACTGACAACATAATGGAACAACAGACAACCAGCCCTACTGACTACATAATGGAACAACAGACAACCAGCCCTACTGACAACATAATGGAACAACAGACAACCAGCCCTACTGACAACATAATGGAACAACAGACAACCAGCCCTACTGACAACATAATGGAACAACAGACAACCAGCCCTACTGACAACATAATGGACAACAGACAACCAGCCCTACTGAGAACATAATGGAACAACAGACAACCAGCCCTACTGACAACATAATGGAACAACAGACAACCAGCCCCACTGACAACATAATGGAACAACAGACAACCAGCCCCACTGACAACATAATGGAACAACAGACAACCAGCCCTACTGACAACATAATGGACAACAGACAACCAGCCCTACTGACAACATAATGGACAACAGACAACCAGCCCTACTGACAACATAATGGAACAACAGACAACCAGCCCTACTGACAACATAATGGAACAACAGACAACCAGCCCTACTGACAACATAATGGAACAACAGACAACCAGCCCTACTGACAACATAATGGAACAACAGACAACCAGTCCCACTGATCTAACAATTATTTATTTATATTCTGTTAGACTCAAGTCATGTGATCACATCACCTAAATATAACCAGCCAGAATGTTCCAGAATGTAAAAAAAGTGATCTCGCCTTGTCTGAAAGTGACCTCATCCTGTTTCGGACATTTCACCACCAATTACAATCGAAAAGGGGTTGCCAGGGTGACGGTGTTTGTTTTGTGTGCGGAGTACAAGGTTCCTCCGGTTGTAACAGGCTACAACATGATGTTATGCTTTATTTGTCTGCAGCTATGTGTGGGGTCAAAGGTTGGATGTCTCAGATCCAAGGAGATGTTGGAATGGTTGATAACAACAGCTGAGTGCTCGTCTTTGTTGGAGATCTCGTCTGGTTCTCATTCCTTATATCTTGTTTCTACGTTACACTGAGAGACCCGTTCTACGTTACACTGAGAGACCCGTTCTACGTTACACCGAGAGACCCGTTCTACGTTACACCGAGAGACCCGTTCTACGTTACACTGAGAGACCCGTTCTACGTTACACTGAGAGACCCGTTCTACGTTACACTGAGAGACCCGTTCTACGTTACACTGAGAGACCCGTTCTACGTTACACTGGGAGACCCGTTCTACGTTACACTGAGAGACCCGTTCTACGTTACACTGTGTGTTTTTATCTCTCTCTGTGTGTGTGTCTGTGTGTGTCTTTGTGTTGTGTGTCTGTCTGTGTGTCTGTGTGTGTTTATATCTCTGTGTGTGTGTGTGTGAGTGTGTGTCTTTGTGTTGTGTGTCTGGGGGGTTCATTCTTCCTTTGGGATTACTTGGCAGCAGGGAAAACCCCTGTGACAGAGTGAGGCTGAAATGTGTACTTGAAAATATCTTGAACTACTTATCTTGTTCCCTCTAAACTTGCATTCACACGATCTGAAGGGGTGAGTGGAGGTGAAGGGAGATGGATGGAGGAAAGAGTGAGAGATGGAGGGAGGGAAAAGGAGGGAGAGAAGTGACACAAGATGAGGTGGGTGGATGAAAATGACAGTGAAAAGAGAACAGTTAGAAAATAGCGTGAGAAGAGTTTATGAAGATGAGAGAGATATTGACACAGAGCCCTCTATATATAAATATAAATAGATAGAAAGGATGGAGGGAGAGTGAGTGACAGAATGAGAAAGAGAGAGTGAGTTAAAGAATGAGAGAGAATGAGTAAAAGAATGAGAAAGACAGAGAGAGTTAAAGAATGAGAAAGAGAGAGTGAGTTAAAGAATGAGAAAGAGAGAGTGAATGAAAAAAATCCCAAACAATGACTAAGCTTTGGTTAGAGCCAAACAAGTGAAATGACTAAACAACAGAGTATCAGACAGGTGCTGTGTTTAATCTCAGTCAATAGATCAAATTGATTTGGTAATTATAAGGAAGTATGACGACAGAGCGCTAGTGTGACAGATTTGTGTCACGAGAGTGAGTTTTTGTTCCACACAGGAAGTTTAGTTGGGTGCACTTCCTGTTTCTGGTGATTATTTTGTTGTTAGCAGGGCTGGAGCTTGTTAGCTATCTCCTGGGTATTTAACACTTTAGTTTGTGTTTGCACAACATCACACACCAAACAACTGACAACACCACTCAATCACACACCAAACAACTGACAACACCACTCCATCACACACCAAACAACTGACAACACCACTCCATCACACACCAAACAACTGACAACACCACTCCATCACACACCAAACATCTGACAACACCACTCCATCACACACCAAACATCTGACAACACCACTCCATCACACACCAAACAACTGACAACACCACTCCATCACACACCAAACAACTGACAACACCACTCCATCACACACCAAACAACTGACAACACCACTCCATCACACACCAAACAACTGACAACACCACTCCATCACACACCAAACAACTGACAACACCACTCCATCACACACCAAACATCTGACAACACCACTCCATCACACACCAAACAACTGACAACACCACTCCATCACACACCAAACAACTGACAACACCACTCCATCACACACCAAACAACTGACAACACCACTCCATCACACACCAAACAACTGACAACACCACTCCATAACACACCAGACAACTGACAACACCACTCCATCACACACCAAACAACTGACAACACCACTCCATCACACACCAAACAACTGACAACACCACTCCATCACACACCAAACAACTGACAACACCACTCCATCACACACCAAACAACTGACAACACTAAACTCAACTGCTTCTTTTCCGTGCGTTGTGTTTAATGTGCTCCTGGTAACGCACTGAAGAAATCATAAACTCGAGAGACATGGAGAAAGATTGAGTTGGAAAGCAAAAGAGAGATGAGATAGATGGAAATAGATGGAGTTTGGAAAGCAAAAGAAAAGAGAGAGATGGAGAAAGATTGAGTTGGAAGGCAGGAGAGAGAGAAAGAGAGAGGGAGGGAGGGAGCTGTAGATGTAAACATAGAGATGTATCCGTGTCTGGCTAACATTGTTCACAATCACACGCTCTAAGGTGAGAGATGGGAGGTTTTCACACAACCTGGCTGTGATTCAGACTAGGGTGTACCCTGCTGCAATACTGCCAATCTAACCTGAGGGAAAAAAAGACATTAAATCACTGAGATCTGTCTTAAAAGAAGTGGGATGTTTTCTCAAAAGAAGCATTGACAGGCTGGGCTTTTGAAGGCAGAGCTATTTTAGTATCATGGTCAGTAGAGCACTTGGAATGTGTCAAAGTGAAAATGGCCTTAAGTCCCAAATTGCACCCTTCTCCCAATTTAGTGCACTCCTTTTGGACCAGTAATTAAACATGTGCACTATGAAGGGAAACATGTCAAATTTGGGACTCAGGCATTATCTAAGGCCAAGTACGAGAAGCAGTCTGATCTCTGACCTGCCAACCAGAGACAATGACAGAAAATTGAGGGAGGAGATTCAAAGAGAGAGTGTAAATAGTTTGTCTCTGCTACAATGGAGATAGCAACTTCAAGTCCACAGTGGAGATAGTAACTATAAGTCCACAGTGGAGATACTAACTTCAAGTCCACAGTGGAGATAGCAACTTCAAGTCCACAGTGGAGATAGTAACTATAAGTCCACAGTGGAGATACTAACTTCAAGTCCACAGTGGAGATAGTAACTATAAGTCCACAGTGGAGATAGCAACTTCAAGTCCACAGTGGAGATACTAACTTCAAGTCCACAGTGGAGATAGCAACTTCAAGTCCACAGTGGAGATAGTAACTTCAAGTCCACAGTGGAGATATTAACTTCAAGTCCACAGTGAAGAAAGTTTCTTCAAGTCCACATTGGAGATGGCAACGTCAAGTCCACAGTGGAGATAGCAACTTCATGTCCAGCTCTTTCTCCCTCCTACCATTTCTCACCTTTTGTTTTATAAATACAACTACTTCATGGGAGCACCTCACAAGCCTTGCCATTTCACAGATGCTCAGATCCAGTCTTCTGGCCATACCATTTCGGCCCTTAAAGTCCCACAGGTCTTTACTCCTGCACATTTCTCCTGCATCCAACAGGTTGATTACTCTAGCCTGGTTCCTTTGAACTGGGCCTACCATGAACATTGCTTTTATATAGCCTGGCTACCCAGACTCCAGACAAACATTCATAGTTATTTTATATAGCCTGGCTACCCAGCCTGGCTAATCCATTTCTTTACAAAATGAGTCTGGAGGGTTTTCCTTCTCAAGTGACTTGTGACATATGCAATCACATTGTAACCCACTGACTAGTCCCAGAAACACCGGGTCGTTCCAAAACCAGAACACACACATGGGTAATGCAGAGCCCTTGGCTTGGATTGGTTAGATGATCCAATCACTAACTACAACATTTTGAACCACCAAACTTTATTTGAGGTCACCACAAACATTCTCAATGGAAGCAGCCTCAGACTTGTGCAGCAAACGTTAGAACAGCAAAAGAATTCGGTTTGTTTTTTTCAGGCAATATTTTGACAGCAGTTTTCCTTCCTTCGGGGGACATAGGCTGTTGCTCGGTCGGAAAATGTAAACCTTCAAATCACCTTTTATCCCAATCAGTGATAAAGCTTTTGAGTCATGCTGCAAACAGAGTGTGTGGAAAAGAAAAAGGGAAAACTGCGCTTATTCAAATTCACATGATTGCCTACAATTATACAAGGATTTGATGACAATTAGAATACCTGTTAGACAATTTTGTACCGTGAAAAATCATTGCCAGGTACTTTTGTCGTCGTCTTTCATTACAGGTATTTGGCGCTACGCAGAAATTATGAAACACGTTAAATAAAATAGTATAAATTGGAAAATAAATGTTTGTTGTGTTGTGTGATTATGCAGATGACTCTCCAACATGTTGTCTGGTGGGGATTTCTTGTTGTTCTAGAGGATTGTACCGTTGTTACGTTGTGACTTTCTATACAGGGTATCTGAGGACATTTAATATGGGGAGTGTATTTCTATGAATAACTCCTATTGTGTTTGTGTGTGTGTGTGTTTGTGTACATGTGTACGTGTGTTTGTGTTTGTGTTTGTGTGTGTATGTGTGTGTGTGCGTGTGTGTGACTTAACAGACCATGTATCCTAATAGCACACGATATACTGTAATCCAGACATCCAAATATGTAAGACACATATCAACTTGACACTGTTTGCTCCACCCTAAAGAGTCACAACAGACTAATGCGTTAAAGTGCTGTTAAGGTATGTGTGAAATTGATAGTCAAGCATTTCCTTCCTGCCGCCAGTTTGTGTGGAGATAAGTCATTTTCTTTTCACATTATCAAGACTTTGAACTATATTTTCAACAGACATCCAGACGTCGTGTTTTTGTATTCAATATCTCCGTGGCTTCTCTGTTTGCTCGTCTCATAGCTTTCAATTTTCCGTTCCAACCACTAATTATAAATGCTTTAACTGCAGTTGAACTGTAGTTCAATCTCACACCCTGCCATTTAAAACACATGGCCGCAGTTTAAATTATGCCCTACTTCCTATGTAGTACACAACTTTCGAACACTACCCTATAGGTGCTTTGGTCAAAAGAAGGGCACTACCGATTAAATAGGCTGCGGTTTGGGATTGGAACAGGGACCAATAAAGTGCGCCCCGCTAGCCACCCTGACCACGCTGATTTGGGCTGAGCAGTTAAAGCAAAGTTCAGTAACGACCAGCGCCGCAAAAAGGCCAGGCGTGAACTTCTGGAAGACCAGAGCTTTGTTTAATCATCAATTGGTTCTGTGAATGTCCTCCCAAAATGATCCCGTCGAGGCAAAGCTCTGGGATGAAAGCAAATAGGAATGAAGATGCTGGTTGATCTGCTTTGAGGTTGCTTCTCATATGGGCAGAGGGCTGGTTTGTGGTGTGTGAGATTTTCAATTGGCTGTGTTCCATAGCAGCCCATGGGAAATACCAGATCAGCATCTTCTCAAAAGAGAAACTCTTTATGGCTTAGTAACATGCAGATGATTAAACTAATTAGATAATTAGTAACATGTAGTTGATCAAACTGATACAAACTGATTAGATGATTAGTAACATGTAGATGATCAAACTGATACAAACTGATTAGATGATTAGTAACATGTAGATGATCAAACTGATACAAACTGATTAGATGATTAGTAACATGTAGATGATCAAACTGATACAAACTGATTAGATGATTAGTAACATGTAGATGATCAAACTGATACAAACTGATTAGATGATTAGTAACATGTAGATGATCAAACTGATACAAACTGATTAGATGATTAGTAACATGTAGATGATCAAACTGATACAAACTGATTAGATGATTAGTAACATGTAGATGATCAAACTGATACAAACTGATTAGATGATTAGTAACATGTAGATGATCAAACTGATACAAACTGATTAGATAATTAGTAACATGTAGATGATCAAACTGATACAAACTGATTAGATGATTAGTAACATGTAGATGATCAAACTGATACAAACTGATTAGATGATTAGTAACATGTAGATGATCAAACTGATACAAACTGATTAGATGATTAGTAACATGTAGATGATCAAACTGATACAAACTGATTAGATGATTAGTAACATGTAGATGATCAAACTGATACAAACTGATTAGATAATTAGTAACATGTAGATGATCAAGCTGATACAAACTGATTAGATGATTAGTAACATGTAGATGATCAAACTGATACAAACTGATTAGATAATTAGTAACATGTAGATGATCAAACTGATACAAACTGATTAGATGATTAGTAACATGTAGATGATCAAACTGATACAAACTGATTAGATGATTAGTAACATGTAGATGATCAAACTGATACAAACTGATTAGATGATTAGTAACATGTAGATGATCAAACTGATACAAACTGATTAGATAATTAGTAACATGTAGATGATCAAGCTGATACAAACTGATTAGATGATTAGTAACATGTAGATGATCAAACTGATACAAACTGATTAGATGATTAGTAACATGTAGATGATCAAACTGATACAAACTGATTAGATAATTAGTAACATGTAGATGATCAAACTGATACAAACTTATTAGATGATTAGTAACATGTAGATGATCAAACTGATACAAACTGATTAGATGATTAGTAACATGTAGATGATCAAACTGATACAAACTGATTAGATAATTAGGCGCCAGATGCTAGGATTTTTTTATTAAACGTTTTCTCTTCTTTTGTTTTTAAATATATTTGTTCCCCTTTCTTCCGGGTAATTTTATGTATCATTAACGTATACAAGCCTTCAATTTTTGTATTAATACACTTTTTTCACCAGTGATCAAATACAGCATTACTTATATATAGTAAAAAATAATTAAAGCCAACTTTTGGATTCAGGTGTACTTGAGTGTAGCTCAGCATCTGATCTGAGAACAGAACACTGGGACCCAGATTAAAATAAGTTATTTCATGTTGTTTTTTTAGATTTGGAAACCATCCTGAGGCTGAGAGACCGACACGCAAAAGATGATGATGTCTGTCTGGTAAGATCCTTTATAATAGATAAGTCTTCTGCCCGTCTGTCTTTCCGTCTTTCTGTCCATCTGTCATATTTAATTCAATTTCAAAAGCGTTTTGTTGGCCAGGGAAACATTTGATGACTTTCCTGAAGTAAGTAAAAAAATGTAGCGGCTCAATTTCTGAGGGGTTAGTAGCATTTCACCTTTTACAGTAATAATTATGTACAGTTACTGCAATATTTATGTACTGTTACAGTAATTATTATGTACAGTTACTGTACTAACTATGTACAGTTACTGTAATAGTATATCTCCTTATAGTTTTGCAACAATATACAGTTACAGTAATTGTTAAGGCCATGATAAAAAGAAATACATGTTAGTCTACAATGTTCTCTATCTCTCACTCTTTTCAGTTTTCTCGCTGCTGT
>CM055731.1:26057217-26072217 GCA_029465975.1 Dallia pectoralis | reverse complement strand
CTGGCAGTGGGTTTTTTTTTGCCCACACTTTCACAGTTGAAATCACATTGTACATACTGTTTTCACCTGCCATTTGTTTCCTGAACGTATGAGATCTTATATTTGAGTGAAATGTTCAGGCTGTTTGTGCTAAACATTAAGAACATTAATTAAATGTTCAGGCTGTTTGTGCTAAACATTAAGAACATTAATTCAATATTCAGGCTGTTTGTGCTAAACATTAAGAACATTAATTAAATGTTCAGGCTTGTTTGTGCTAAACTTTAAGAACATTAATTGGGACTAATGGAAAACGGGGCATCGATCTCTGTGTATAAATAATTCATTTTTCATTTTATTAGTATATTATATATGACCTTATACATCCACATTAAATTAGCAAAAGAAACATTTTCGTACATTCAAAATGCATTTTATTATTATTATATTATATTGTATTTTTATATATTACTTCCTTTGAGTAACCCTGTGATTTGAGCCAGACTAGAACATCAGTATTTATGGGTTTTATTGTTTAATGAATAATTATATATTTTATATATTACTTCCTTTGAGTTATCCTGTGATTTGAGCCAGACTAGAACATCAGTATTTATGGGTTTTATTGTTTAATTAATAATTATATATTTTATATATTGCTTCCTTTGAGTAAACCTGTGATTTGAGCCAGACTTTATTCCCAAAGCCGCAGATTCATAAAACCTGATCTTCAATGGCCAAGTCGTTATAGCGTAAAAACACATGGCTCATTATAATGTCTTGGGTGATCTTCAGCTTTAGGATGTGTGTGTGTGTGTGTGTGTGTGTGTGTGTGTGTGTGTGCGTGTGTGCGTGTGTGTGGGTGTGTGGTCTGAGTTTATTTCGGCAGACCTGTCCCTGTGATGGTGTTCCCTCCAGTAACATGGATGTTTTTACCCTGACAGGCCCAGGTCTGTAGGGTCCGGTTCTGTAGGGTCCGGTTCTGTAGGGTCCGGTTCTGTAAGGCCCAGGTCTGTAAGGCCCAGGTCTGTAGGGCCCGGTTCTGTAGGGTCCGGTTCTGTAAGGCCCGGTTCTGTAGGGCCCAGGTCTGTAGGGCCCGGTTCTGTAGGGCCCCATGTCTGGAGGGTCCGGTTCTGTAGGGCCCAGGTCTGTAGGGCCCGGTTCTGTAGGGCCCGGTTCTGTAGGGCCCGGTTCTGTAGGGCCCAGGTCTAGAGGGCCCCATGTCTGGAGGGTCCGGTTCTGTAGGGCCCTGAGTTTGCCTTCAACAACACTCGTGATCACGGCAGTCAGGCAGCAGGAAGTCAGAAAGTCCCAAGGAGACTCTAAAAGGGGTACTTCCTGTTTCTCTGCAGCGCTTTCCCCCCAACCCCCCTCCCCTCATGGCCCCACCCTATCCACAGGCCCCACCTCCCCCAGAGGCCCTCCTGCAAACCAGATCATGCAGTTATCACCCACACAGGAAGTGTGCAGAGACAGATCAATGCTCCTCCTGACGTGACCCGGGCGACCGCCCGAATCCTGCCTGCCAACTGTCCCCCGGCACCTGACAAACAGACAACACTCTAACCAACACTCTAACCGCTCGGCAAACTACTTTGTTTCCAACAGGGGCCTCATTCTCCAGGCCGACGTCATTTCCGTGTGATATCTTTAGCCCCAGGAGTGTTGTGTAAAACTGTCTTGCGGGATTTTAACGGATACTAATGTCAGATCTTAGGCAAATAGGATTACACATTTCAAACCATCGACACCTCCCTTCTGCTGAGAACGTTCCAGTGTGTGAATGCAATGATTGGTCGTCGTATGAGAGGGGTGCTGCAGTATCTGAGCACAAACATGTAAATGACTCGTAAGCATGTCTCAGGTGTATCCACACGTTATCATGTGTCACCATAGAAGCTCAGGTGTACCCACCTGTTAGCATGTGTCACCATAGAAGCTCAGGTGTATCCACAGGTTAGCATGTGTCACATAGAAGCTCAGGTGTACTCACCTGTTAGCATGTTTCACCATAGAAGCTCAGGTGTACCCACCTGTTAGCATCTGCCACTATAGAAGCTCAGGTGTACCCACCTGTTAGCATCTGCCACTATAGAAGCTAAGGTGTACCCACCTGTTAGCATGTGTCACCATAGAAGCTCAGGTGTATTTTTACAATACCTGCCTAACAAGAAAACCTCCACCAACCAACGGGAACAAAACAGATTGATCGCGTGACCACATGCCTGGATACTAATGACCCAGGGGGGAATTTGTTTCATCAAACACAATGTTTTGGTTGAGAAAGTCTTTGTGAAACACAACGAATGTTATTTGTCCAATACCCCCTCTGTTAAAAGAAACACACATTTTTGTTTTCAACAGAAACATTTGGTCTGAAGGAACCAGGATCGTTCTGTCTAGTTGCGGCGGTACAGTGAACTGCCTGCCTGAATGCCTGCTGTAGCCTTAAATACTTAATTAGCATACCTGGATGTTTTTAGTGTAGACGCACATCGAACAGAGGTAGTTCATTACACCTAACCCGATCACAAGAAAACAATAACTGTAATCACAGTAACTTGTAACTGTAACAGGCTACATTTAAAAAGTAACTTACCCAGCCTGGCTGTGGTTGACCACTGAGTTACTGTAAAGCAATTACATTTGCTAAGCGCT
The DNA here is from genome assembly GCA_029465975.1 of Dallia pectoralis. Classification (NCBI taxonomy): domain Eukaryota; kingdom Metazoa; phylum Chordata; class Actinopteri; order Esociformes; family Umbridae; genus Dallia; species Dallia pectoralis. The sequence continues at coordinate 26,069,580 of CM055731.1, read as the reverse complement.
AGTTGCGCTACGTTGCCGAAATGCGTTTGCAATTAGGACATTTTGGCTGCCGATATTCAGGGCTTTACCCAAATTGGCATGAAAATTATTAGCCGACAGAGGAAAACATTTGTTGGCACGTGGACTCATTGAAGTTCATTACGCTGTAAATGTGCTGTGGCCGTTTGAAATGACAAGCTCTTTCTTTTGTACTGCTTCTAAGTGTTATGTGATAATGACGCGTAAACATGCGAGCCCTCACATTAAATACGGAGAACTGCAGTTAGTGGGCCGTGCTTTTGGTTCACTACACACAGCTCGATCGACACAGGACACGTGTGTGTGTGTGGTCTTAAATGCTCGGCTCTGGTCGATATGTCTGAACCGGCACAACCCCTGTGGACCTCACAACCGACACAGACAGCCGCTGAGAACCACATGCCGCTGTGAATATGATGCAACACTGAGAAATCTGTGTTGGCCAGGGGTGGGGGTCGGGGAGGAGGTGGGTTGCCGGGGAGGAGGTGGGGCGCCGGGGAGGAGGTGGGGCGTCAGGGAGGAGGTGGGGCGTCGGGGAGGAGGTGGGGCGTCGGGGAGGAGGTGGGGGTCGGGGAGGAGGTGGGGGCCGGGGAGGAGGTGGGGGGTCGGGGAGGAGGTGGGGGCCGGGGAGGAGGTGGGGGAGCAGAATGAGATGGTCATGAGCCGGAGGTTTAGCCGAGTTGAGAAGCCTTGGTCATGCACGCTCCTACACGCTCCTACGTCCTATCTGCCATTTCCCCTCTCCTCCTCAGATCTAGAACTGGGAGCAGATTGCCGCACCGTTACACTGGTTCATGTGGAGGCAGCTCTAGTCCTGGAGGGTCGAATCATCTCTGGTTTTACCTGCTGGTTTACTGCATTCACTGGGTGCTTTTGTTTCCATGTGTCAGCTGGTCACTCATTAGAAATAGAGGAGATTCATGAGTTGCTTTGCACTGTCACACCTACACCTATTTTGGTTCTGAATATACTTCCTGTATGTTAACGGCTTACCACAGGGTCAACTCGGCGTCATCCTCCACCGCTGGACAGCGCTGGTCCTCAGTTACTAGACGTTCTGTTTCTGGGTTTCCTGTTATCCATTCATCCTACATGTCTCATCTCTCAATCCTCATTCTTCTTTTGTCTGTCCGGTCCAGTCTGAACTTTGACCTGGTGCTAATCCTAAAATGGCTTACTTCCAACTGTGGATCACAGAGGTCAGAGGTCATGTGTCTGTGTGTTAAGGCGGATCAGTAGGAAAGGGGTCGGCTGAGGACTGGGCTCTGGGTCAGAGGTCAACATTGATTGTCCTTCAGGAAGAAGTCTGGTTAACATTTTAATGGTACATTTGTGTGTGTCTGCGTGTGTGTGTGAGTCTGTGTGTGTGTGTTTGAGTGTGTGTAAGCAAAGTAAATTATACAATTTGTTAGATAGCTATGTATTTAACAGCATTACAATGCTACAGTTACAGTAAATGGTTCTGACAGACATGAGAGTGTTCAGACAGAGATGATCGTTCAGACAGAGATGAGAGTGTTCAGACAGAGACTAGAGTGTTCAGACAGAGATGAGAGTGTTCAGACAGAGACTAGAGTGTTCAGACAGAGATGAGAGTGTTCAGACAGAGATGAGAGTGTTCAGACAGAGATGAGAGTGTTCAGACAGAGATGAGCGTGTTCAGACAGAGATGATCGTTCAGACAGAGATGAGAGTGTTCAGACAGAGACTAGAGTGTTCAGACAGAGATGAGAGTGTTCAGACAGAGATGAGAGTGTTCAGACAGAGATGAGAGTGTTCAGACAGAGATGAGAGTGTTCATACAGAGATGAGAGTGTTCAGACAGAGATGAGAGTGTTCAGACAGAGATGAGATTGTTCAGACAGAGATGAGAGTGTTCAGACAGAGATGACAGTGTTCAGACAGAGATGATCGTTCAGACAGAGATGAGAGTGTTCAGACAGAGACTAGAGTGTTCAGACAGAGATGAGAGTGTTCAGACAGAGATGAGAGTGTTCAGACAGAGATGGGTGTTCAGACAGAGATGAGAGTGTTCAGACAGAGATGAGAGTGTTCAGACGGAGATGAGTGTTCAGACAGAGATGAGAGTGTTCAGAAAGAGATGAGAGTGTTCAGACAGAGATGAGTGTTCAGACAGAGATGAGAGTGTTCAGACAGAGATGAAAGTGTTCAGACAGAGATGAGAGTGTTCAGACAGAGATGAGAGTGTTCAGACAGAGATGAGAGTGTTCAGACAGAGATGAGAGTGTTCAGACAGAGATGAGAGTGTTCAGACAGAGATGAGAGTGTTCAGACAGAGACTAGAGTGTTCAGACAGAGATGAGAGTGTTCAGACAGAGATGAGAGTGTTCAGACAGAGATGAGAGTGTTCAGACAGAGATGATCGTTCAGACAGAGATGAGAGTATTCAGACAGAGATGATCGTTCAGACAGAGATGAGAGTGTTCAGACAGAGACTAGAGTGTTCAGACAGAGATGAGAGTGTTCAGACAGAGAAGAGAGTTTTCAGACAGAGACTAGAGTGTTCAGACAGAGATGAGAGTGTTCAGACAGAGATGAGAGTGTTCAGACAGAGATGAGAGTGTTCAGACAGAGATGAGAGTGTTCAGACAGAGATGAGAGTGTTCAGACAGAGATGATCGTTCAGACAGAGATGAGAGTGTTCAGACAGAGATGAGAGTGTTCAGACAGAGATGAGAGTGTTCAGACAGAGATGAGAGTGTTCAGACAGAGATGAGAGTGTTCAGACAGAGATGAGAGTGTTCAGACAGAGATGAGAGGGTTCAGACAGAGATGAGAGTGTTCAGACAGAGATGAGAGTGTTCAGACAGAGATGAGAGTGTTCAGACAGAGATGAGAGTGTTCAGACAGAGATGAGATTGTTCAGACAGAGATGAGAGTGTTCAGACAGAGATGAGAGTGTTCAGACAGAGATGATCGTTCAGACAGAGATGAGAGTGTTCAGACAGAGATGATCGTTCAGACAGAGATGAGAGTGTTCAGACAGAGACTAGAGTGTTCAGACAGAGATGAGAGTGTTCAGACAGAGATGAGAGTGTTCAGACAGAGACTAGAGTGTTCAGACAGAGATGAGAGTGTTCAGACAGAGATGAGAGTGTTCAGACAGAGATGAGAGTGTTCAGACAGAGATGAGAGTGTTCAGACAGAGATGAGAGTGTTCAGACAGAGATGATCGTTCAGACAGAGATGAGAGTGTTCAGACAGAGATGAGAGTGTTCAGACAGAGATGAGAGTGTTCAGACAGAGATGTTCGTTCAGACAGAGATGAGAGTGTTCAGACAGAGATGAGAGTGTTCAGACAGAGATGAGAGTGTTCAGACAGAGATGAGAGTGTTCAGGCTTGCATGTCTGTAGTGTGACCAAAGTACCGTAGCGTGTTTGTAGCATGTCAGTGTGGCGCAGTGTTTTCTAGCATGAATGGATTTTGTCAGTGTGCCGTAGCGTGTTTCTAGCGTGTTTAGAGCGTGTAGGGAGTGTGTCAGTGTGGCGTAGCGTGTTTCTAGCGTGTCAGTGTGTTTCCGTGACCAGGCGTGTGCAGCTTCTCAGTGTGCTTGTTTCACGGTGGGGCGTCATCAGACTGCTGTAGAACACAATCACATTCAGACTGAGGCGTTTCAGCTCAGCAAACACGCTTTTTATTGGATATACTGGGAATGTTTTCAATATACAACACAATGAAATGATGCAGCCGTACACAGAGAGGCATTTGGAAGGGAATTGGGTTTCCATATTACCAAGATGGAAATCAGACTGTCATTGTAGCCGACAGACGCCTCCACATTCCGTGTGATTGGTTTGAATGGTATCTGATGTAGCGGGAATATATACAGGGAATTTGTGAACAGTACACCCCGCCCCCCCGCCCGTCCCCCCGCCGAACCTCGTCCCCGTCACCGTCCCCCCCGCTGTAAGGCCATGCAAACACAGAAGACAGCACTTGAACCAGCAGGACCAAATTATAAGGAAATTACCTCAACGCCGCTGCTCCGAATCAAACTGTAAACACAGGTGCATTATGGGAACGATATGTTCGAGGTTTACAATACACATCGGTGAATTATATACATAAATATATATATATACCCACGAAACGGGGAATGGGTCTCTATATTAACTTCTTTCTTCCTCCTGTTGTTTCTTTTCCCCACTTTTCATATAATCCTAACCATATCTCCTTCCTCTCTATCTAAGGGCCTTCCCCTATCTCCTCCTTCTCTATCTAAGGCCCTGCCCCTATCTCCTCCTTCTCTATCTAAGGCCCTGCCCCTATCTCCTCCTTCTCTAAGGCCTTGCCTCTATCACCACAGACAGTCATACAGGCACATTATCTTTGTTCAGTGTGAGGAATTTGTAGAGCAGAGCAGGACAAAAGTCGCACAAGGGTTGCTGAATAACGTCTCTCTTCTTTTTGCTTCTACCTCCTCCTCTCACCCTCTTTCTTTCTCTCTTCTTCCCTCATTCATCTCGTTTTGCCCTGCTGTCCCATCTAACTTTCCATTGAACCTGAAATCTGATTTGTTGCCTATGTAGTCAGGAAACTCCTTCTGTGTGCACACACACTCACACACACACACACACACACACACACACACACACACACACACACACACAAACACACACACACACACACACACACACACACACACAGACTCACACTGCCCCAAAATAGTTACCTAAAAAGCCCTTGTTAAATTCAGCTGATGTCTCTCACTTTCCCTTTTTCTCTATCTCCTCTTCGTGTATTTATATATTCCATGAAGACGGTGATGGAACGTTGCCAAAAAAGAAAATAAATAGAAACGAAAAATAATTATGATGATTTGTGGTAGAAGAAGATTGCTGCTTCGATTCAGTGTGAGTGTTTTGTTGATGTGCGAATTTTACAGGCTCTGTTTAATTCTGCATGGCTTTCCTCTCAGTGTATTGCCTCTCTTTGGCTTTCCTCTCAGCATATTGCCTCTCTTTGGCTTTCCTCTCAGCATATTGCTTCACTTTGGCTTTCCTCTCAACGTATGGCCTCTCTTTGGCTTTCCTCACAGCGTATTGCCTCTCTTTGGCTTTCCTCTCAGCATATTGCTTCTCTTTGGCTTTCCTCTCAGCATATTGCTTCTCTTTGGCTTTCCTCTCAGTTTATTGCCTCTCTTTGGCTTTCCTCTCAGCGTATTGCCTCTCTTTGGCTTTCCTCTCAGCATATTGCCTCTCTTTGGCTTTCCTCACAGCATATTGCCTCTCTTTGGCTTTCCTCTCAGCGTATTGCCTCTCGTTGGCTTTCCTCTCAGCGTATTGCCTCTCTTTGGCTTTCCTCTCAGTGTATTGCCTCTCTTTGGCTTTCCTCTCAGTGTATTGCCTCTCTTTGGCTTTCCTCTCAGCATATTGCCTCTCTTTGGCTTTCCTCTCAGCATTTTGCCTCTCTTTGGCTTTCCCCTCAGCGTATTGCCTATTTTTGGCTTTCCTCTCAGCATATTGCTTCTATTTGGCTTTCCTCTCAGCATATTGCCTCTCTTTGGCTTTCCTCTCAGCATATTGCCTCTCTTTGGCTTTCCTCTCAGTGTATAGCCTCTCTTTGGCTTTCCTCTCAGTTTATTGCCTCTCTTTGGCTTTCCTCTCAGCGTATTGCCTCTCTTTGGCTTTCCTCTCAGCATATTGCCTCTCTTTGGCTTTCCTCACAGCATATTGCCTCTCTTTGGCTTTCCTCTCAGCGTATTGCCTCTCGTTGGCTTTCCTCTCAGCGTATTGCCTCTCTTTGGCTTTCCTCTCAGTGTATTGCCTCTCTTTGGCTTTCCTCTCAGTGTATTGCCTCTCTTTGGCTTTCCTCTCAGCATATTGCCTCTCTTTGGCTTTCCTCTCAGCATTTTGCCTCTCTTTGGCTTTCCCCTCAGCGTATTGCCTATTTTTGGCTTTCCTCTCAGCATATTGCTTCTATTTGGCTTTCCTCTCAGCATATTGCCTCTCTTTGGCTTTCCTCTCAGCATATTGCCTCTCTTTGGCTTTCCTCTCAGTGTATAGCCTCTCTTTGGCTTTCCTCTCAGCGTATTGCCTCTCTTTCGGACAGGAACAACAATCTCTTGGATACAGCGTTAAAAATACCATAATAGTATAATCTGCTTCTCATAAGCTACAATACCAACCACACAAGTGTGAAGGTTTAGACAGGCTGAGGTAATGTTTGGTTCCAAACACATGAGGCCGGTGTGAAGGTTTGGACACGCTGAGGTAATGTTTGGTTCCAAACACATGAGGCCGGTGTGAAGGTTTGGACACGCTGAGGTAATGTTCTGTTCCAAACGCATGAGGCCGGTGTGAAGGTTTGGACAGGCTGAGGTAATGTTTGGTTCCAAACACATGAGGCCGGTGTGAAGGTTTGGACAGGCTGAGGTAATGTTTGGTTCCAAACACATGAGGCCGGTGTGAAGGTTTGGACACGCTGAGGTAATGTTTGGTTCCAAACACATGAGGCCGGTGTGAAGGTTTGGACAGGCTGAGGTAATGTTTGGTTCCAAACACATGAGGCCGGTGTGAAGGTTTGGACAGGCTGAGGTAATGTTTGGTTCCAAACACATGAGGCCGGTGTGAAGGTTTGGACACGCTGAGGTAATGTTCTGTTACATTCTTCATTGGAGGTTTTATCCAATGCCGACCACCATTCTCTCCTCTCTTCCTTTTTTTGTTCACTCACTCTCTCCCCCCCTCCCTCTCTGTTCTCCCTCTGTCTCTCGTCTTTATTTTTCTTTTCACTTAGTTTTCCGTTTACACTGTGCCGTTACATGGGATGTTTTATATTCTAGTGTCAATTAGAATCTGACCAGCTCTCCATAGAGAATGATGGAGGTCTCCAGAAGCCAGCAATCCATACGCATGGTCAGATTGAAAGACTTTGGACTGTTTAACTAATCAACTGGGCAGGACTGGTTTGAGGTAGGATCACATGACTCAGCGTATCAATCATACTGGTGATTACACTAGCTTTACAACTCCCCAGTAAAACCACATTGACGAGGTCATCAGGTTGACTGGCACGATGTAGTTCAGCAGGAATTGGTAGTTTAAACCTGATTTGAGGGGGTTTCATTTGGTGGACAGAGGAATAATAGAAAAAGAAAATAATTAAGTTGTTAGAAGGATTCAGGATTTCAGGATTTTTTAATGATCCCTTCTGATAAATACAGAGATTTTTCACTAACAGGCACTGAAATAATTCTGTGTGAATTGGCTGCTTCGACAACGGTTCTTTTCATAGCAGAGGCTAAAGGTCAAATTAAATGAAAAGAAAGGCTATTTCGATACGAATCTTTTCTCCATCAATTTCATGTTTCACATATTCCAGCACGAGTGCCGTTAGCAAGGATTTCTAGAAACGATTTATAAACCTTGAACAAACACACTCCACCATACACAACCATATAGAACCTTACACAACCATATAGAACCATACACAACCATATAGAACCATACACAACCATATAGAACCATACACAACCATACACAACCATACACAACCATATAGAACCTTACACAACCATATAGAACCATACACAACCATATAGAACCATACACAACCATATAGAACCATACACAACCATACACAACCATACACAACCATATAGAACCATACACAACCATACAGAACCATACACAACCATACAGAACCATACACAACCATACACAACCATACAGAACCATACACAACCATACAGAACCATACAGAACCATACACAACCATATAGAACCATACACAACCATACAGAACCATACACAACCATATAGAACCATACACAACCATACAGAACCATACACAACCATATAGAACCATACACAACCATTTACAACCATACACAACCATACACAACCATACACAACTATTTACAACCATACACAACCATATAGAACCATACACAACCATTTACAACCATACACAACCATACACAACCATACACAACTATTTACAACCATACAAAACCATACTCAACCATATAGAACCTTACATAACCATTTACAACCATACACAACCATACTCAACCATATAGAACCTTACACAACCATTTACAACCATACACAACCATATAGAACCATACACAACCATTTACAACCATACACAACCATACTCAACCATACTCAACCATACACAACCATTTACAATCATACACCACCATACTCAACCATATAGAACCTTACACAACCATTTACAACCATACACAACCATACTCAACCATACTCAACCATACACAACCATACTCAACCATACACAACCATACAAAAACATACACAACCATTTACAACCACACTCAACCACACACAACCATATAGAACCATACACAAACATACACAACCAAATAGAACTATACACAAACATACACAACCATACTCAACCATACACAATAGGGGTGGCTTGGGTTTAAGAAGTTCAGCATTTGCGTGTTATTTTGTTTTAAGTTCAGATCCAATCTTTCTTTGGTTCCTGTATTTCTGGTCAGAACTGGACTCCGACCAAACTGATAGAATGAGTAATGAGTCTGAAAGCACCTCCAGCTGGTGGCCAGACCAGAACCGTGTCCCAAACGCCATATACAGCCCAACTGGCTCCATGCCGAGAACTGGAACCCTCAGTGGTGAATTGAGGGCCATATTGAATTCACGCCGGACCAGTGGAACCTCGTGGACGTTCTGATAACATTTGTCAACAGAATCGTCAATGCAGCGGAACAGAAGACATCTGGGTTCCACGCAGAGTTCCTCCGACTTCTGTGGACTGTGAATGCACAGTGGTGCTGGGTGTGTTTAGAGTATGTGTGAGAGACAAACTAAACTGTGCTTCCACACAAATGAGTCAAACACTGTGACACTAGTGAATATCTGTTTAACTCTGCTGAGAGGAATTTAAAACACAGTTAAAACAAAAGCATTCATGATTCATGAATCTATAATCATAAAGTGTTCCAGAAATACTGATTATAGTCTCGATCTGTCTCTGACCTATGCCAGAGAATTTCATCCACATCTCAGGCTATATTTACATACTGTATCTACATCTTGAAAAATCCTGTTTTCTTTACCCGAAGTCATCTTGACAGGATTTCTCTTAATGTATAAGGTTGTCTTCTACTGTGTTCAAACTAGCCAGTTCTTGCAGAAACATGGTTTGGTACAGTGACACAAATCTTATTACCTCATATTGTTCTTCTTCCTTTTCCTCCTCCTCAGTCTTCCTCTTCCTCTACTTCTTTCTGTGATGTTGTCATCTATTGTTCCAAACCGCAGACAAGCTTTCCTGTGGGCATTTTTATTCTTGCCAACATCCTGATTGCTTCTTAACTAATTATGCTTGTTAGTGTTTACACCTAGACTGTGTGCTGGGAGTGTTAACGCTGCTGTGAAAGAGTTAGGTATATTGAATGTTTTCTACATGACAACATGGAAACAACTGCGCTTTACAGAGCCATTTATTTCCGTGTAGGTTTTTAATATGAAACAGAAATGTATGTGAAAACGAGTGAATAATGCTTACGGGGTGTGGATAATGATGTTCTTCTGGAACTTTTAATGAGGATTATGTGTGTAATGTCGTTAAAACCAGTGCTATTGTCTTAGCGTTAGTGAAAAACTATAATGAATGCGGATTGTATTGTCACAAGTGTGGTAAGTTTTGGTTCTACACAGATAATTTAGTTGGGTGCACTTCCTGTTTAGTTTACTTTCAATTAGATTTGTTATGCAGTTTGACTGTGGTTTGACTTTGGTTTGACTTCTGGAGCACAGACACTTGGTTTGACTTCTGGAGCACATACACATGGTTTGACTTCTGGAGCACAGACACTTGGTTTGACTTCTGGAGCACAGACACATGGTTTGACTTCTGGAGCACAGACACTTGGTTTGACTTCTGGAGCACAGACACATGGTTTGACTTCTGGAGCACAGACACTTGGTTTGACTTCTGGACACAGACACATGGTTTGACTTCTGGAGCACAGACACTTGGTTTGACTTCTGGACACAGACACATGGTTTGACTTCTGGACACAGACACTTGGTTTGACTTCTGGAGCACAGACACTTGGTTTAACTTCTGGAGCACAGACACTTGGTTTGACTTCTGGACACATGATAGGGCAACAGTCCTACTGAAGGATTTTGTTTATCTAATCTAGAATATGGTTTGAGGTTGGTTATTCAAACACCAGAAAGTCTCTCAATCGGTGGAACCAAATTCACCATCTGGCCAATGCTGCTTCAAATGGTAGGATGGTGCTGACTTGAATATTGGGTCAGAATACTAGTACAGAATAGTATTACTTCACTCTGCATATTGGGTCAGAATACTAGTACAGAATATTATTACTTAACTCTGCATGTTGGGTCAGAATACTAGTACAGAATAGTATTACTTCACTCTGCATGTTGGGTCAGAATACTAGTACAGAATAGTATTACTTCACTCTGCATGTTGGGTCAGAATACTAGTACAGAATAGTATTACTTCACTCTGCATGTTGGGTCAGAATACTAGTACTGAATAGTATTACTTCACTCTGCATGTTGGGTCAGAATACTAGTACAGAATAGTATTACTTCACTCTGCATGTTGGGTCAGAATACTAGTACAGAATAGTATTACTTCACTCTGCATGTTGGGTCAGAATACTAGTACAGAATAGTATTACTTCACTCTGCACGCTTCTTGCTGGAGGATAGATATCATGTTCTCCTACATGTGGTTTTGTCTCCACTTGTGCAGTCAGAAAATAATCATTTCCGTTGTGGTAGCGAATTCATTAATCTCGACTCCACCGGCAAGCGTTGATCCGATTGGCTTTGCTCCGGAGAAAGGAAACAAACTAAGGTGTGGGGTTGGCTAACGGACGAATCAGATGGATGGTCACGTGAAACCCTCTGTCTGCCGACGGGGTCATTAGAGCGACCAGCGGTGTAGATCACAGAGGAGCCGAGGGAAACTCCGCATTGTGCTCCCTGGTCACAATAGACCGGCACTCCTGAGAGAATCCTGGGATGAGGCGTACGCGACCGAGGAAGGAAATGACCTAAGGTGTCAAATAATTAAAGGATCCAACATTTCTGCTGATGATTCCCGTGGATACGTGGAAGCTGTGATGTATGATGTATCTGGGATTATGTGGACCTCCAAAGGACACACTGACTCCACACGCACTGTAATTACTCAGTCTTTTTAGTTCTCTTCTTCAAACCAGGCTTATGGAAAGAGATCTAGCTATGATTTCTCCTTTTTAATTAGCAGTGCGAGAGAATAAAAGACAGGAAATCTGTGTTTAAGCGTCTAGGAAAATGATCTGCTGAAGGGAAACGTCATATGGCAAAGTTTAGCCGACAGGAGAGAGAGTACGGGCCTCTGTTGGAGAGGAGAAAGAGATGAAAGTGGAGCTGTCATGTGGAGGAGTCTGGAGGAGTGGAGTCTCCTTTCCCACAGTCAACATCCTGCTTGGGAGATGAAAGACCCAGAGCGGTGGTACATGGCCATAGCCCAGGCCCAAAACCAGGCCTTTATCGTGTAGAGAGATAGCAATATAACTACTGTCATGTAGAGAGATAGCAATATAACTACTGTCATGTAGAGAGATAGCAATATAACTACTGTCATGTAGATAGATAGCAATATAACTACTGTCATGTAGAGAGATAGCAATATAACTACTGTCATGTAGAGAGATAGCAATATAACTACTGTCATGTAGAGAGATAGCAATATAACTACTGTCATGTAGAGAGATAGCAATATAACTACTGTCATGTAGAGAGATAGCAATATAACTACTGTCATGTAGAGAGATAGCAATATAACTATTGTCATGTAGAGAGATAGCAATATAACTATTGTCATGTAGAGAGATAGCAATATAACTACTGTCATGTAGAGAGATAGCAATATAACTACTGTCATGTAGAGAGATAGCAATATAACTACTGTCATGTAGAGAGATAGCAATATAACTACTGTCATGTAGAGAGATAGCAATATAACTACTGTCATGTAGAGAGATAGCAATATAACTACTGTCATGTAGAGAGATAGCAATATAACTACTGTCATGTAGAGAGATAGCAATATAACTACTGTCATGTAGAGAGATAGCAATATAACTACTGTCATGTAGAGAGATAGCAATATAACTACTGTCATGTAGAGAGATAGCAATATAACTATTGTCATGTAGAGAGATAGCAATATAACTATTGTCATGTAGAGAGATAGCAATATAACTACTGTCATGTAGAGAGATAGCAATATAACTACTGTCATGTAGAGAGATAGCAATATAACTACTGTCATGTAGAGAGATAGCAATATAACTA
>CM055731.1:26037217-26052217 GCA_029465975.1 Dallia pectoralis | reverse complement strand
TAATGACAGGCTGAATGTCCTTGTTACTGACTGTATGTTGTTGTAATGACAGGCTGAATGTCCTTGTTACTGACTGTATGTTGTTGAATGTCCTTGTTACTGACTGTATGTTGTTGTAATGACAGGCTGAATGTCCTTGTTACTGACTGTATGTTGTTGTAATGACAGGCTGAATGTCCTTGTTACTGACTGTATGTTGTTGTAATGACAGGCTGAATGTCCTTGTTACTGACTGTATGTTGTTGTAATGACAGGCTGAATGTCCTTGTTACTGACTGTATGTTGCTGTAATGACAGGCTGAATGTCCTTGTTACTGACTGTATGTTGTTGTAATGACAGGCTGAATGTCCTTGTTACTGACTGTATGTTGTTGTAATGACAGGCTGAATGTCCTTGTTACTGACTGTATGTTGTTGTAATGACAGGCTGAATGTCCTTGTTACTGACTGTATGTTGTTGTAATGACAGGCTGAATGTCCTTGTTACTGACTGTATGTTGTTGTAATGACAGGCTGAATGTCCTTGTTACTGACTGTATGTTGTTGTAATGACAGGCTGAATGTCCTTGTTACTGACTGTATGTTGTTGTAATGACAGGCTGAATGTCCTTGTTACTGACTGTATGTTGTTGTAATGACAGGCTGAATGTCCTTGTTACTGACTGTATGTTGTTGTAATGACAGGCTGAATGTCCTTGTTACTGACTGTATGTTGTTGTAATGACAGGCTGAATGTCCTTGTTACTGACTGTATGTTGTTGTAATGACAGGCTTAACACACTTTAATGTTGAATCAGCGTGCCAAGTGAAAGGTAAACAATACAAGCTCCCGTCGTGAATCTTTATTCCAGCATTTCATATTCAGCAAGTTGAGCTAGTGTGGCTAAATAAATCCATGGTGTAATGGCTCTCAATGACAAGAACATATGAATAATTTCCTGTCCAGCAAACATGTACAGTACATATAAAACCCTGTGGTCCGCTCATTTATTGTGTATTGATATTGTCAGAGAGAGGTGTAAACCACATATTTTAAAATGTGTATTTTCTTTCTTCCTCCCCAGATTCACAGGAGGATCACAGGGTGTTTCATTGAAGTGTTTGTATTCTGGCTGACACAATGATCCATGAATATGTCCCCATTGAAATATATCAACCTGGCTTACAAGCCGACCTTCAAGACTCAGCCACGCTACCTGTTCTCAATGAAAGAGAAAGGTGACTCACTCTCTTCTCTCTCCGGGCACATAATTCAGTTCTTTGAAAAAGAAGTAAGAAAAGAAACGAGAGAAGAAGGAAAAAGCAACTCTGCTGTGAACTAATAAACCTGTGTGTGATTAACGATGTGCTGCGATATGTTACGATTCACATTAAAGAGCGTCTGTATAATGACTTCATGCAGCGAATATACAAGATATAAATATGAGATGTGTGCATCTACATGAATATAAACAGGTAATACGTACTTCATATGTTTCGTGTAGTTATTTAGCAGACGTCTGTAGTGTTAAAGATAACAACACACTGTCTACACCTACACACTACCGCTTAAATGTTTGGGGTCACGTCGATACACACACACACACACACACGTACATACGTCCTCATAAACCCACGTACACACACATCGCGTTTGCCTGAGAGAGCCGTTCACACTGTGAACCAAGTTAAACTCCACTGGTGTTTCTCACAGAGCTCAAAATAATGAGCTCATTGCTCTAGCCTGGAGGAAGTGACTGGCAATTACCATGATTCATGTTACCGGGTTCAGACTCGGCTCGGCGGGGTGTTCCATGAATATTCTCTCTCCCTGGTCCTGCTCCATCTCATTCTTTCTGTCTCTCGTTCGCTCACTTTCTCTCTCTGAACTTCTCAGGGAGATACAGTAAAGACCTGCTGCTGGGATGGGATATTGTTCTCTTTTGAACATAGGTAAAGTTTCAAAGGGCTGTCTACTGTTTGCTGAGATGGGCTTTTCTATTCGCAAGGCCGTGGGGGACACTCAGGACGGCAATAAGAAAGGATTGTGTGGTGACAGTGATAAGTTGTCATGTTTCAGATGTGGTCATGTATTACAAGTCGTCATGTTTCAGATGTAGTCATGTATTACAAGTCGTCATGTTTCAGATGTGGTCATGTATTACAAGTCGTCATGTTTCAGATGTAGTCATGTTTCAGATGTCATCATGTTTCAGATGCAGTCATGTTTCAGATGTGGTCATGTGTTACAAGTTGTCATGTTTCAGATGTAGTCATGTTTCAGATGTGGTCATGTATTAAACGTTGTCATGTTTCAGATGTGGTCATGTATTACAAGTTGTCATGTTTCAGATGTAGTCATGTTTCAGATGTAGTCATGTTTTAGATGTGGTCATGTATTACAAGTTGTCATGTTTCAGATGTAGTCATGTTTCAGATGTAGTCATGTTTCAGATGTAGTCATGTTTCAGATGTAGTCATGTTTCAGATGTGGTCATGTATTAAAAGTCGTCATGTTTCAGATGTAGTCATGTGTCAGACATTACTTATGACACTGTAAATATAGATTTATGTGTCCACACACACTATGTTAAGCCTGCTGAGCGACTACTACCGTACTGAGATTTTGGTTTATCATCATTCTTATAGGAACATAAATTGGCATCTGCCTCTCATCAAAATTGAGTGTTCGACGGTGAGGTTGGCAACGTTTGCCTTCTTATTTCTAAATAAACATATTTTGTAAAAAAATGTCAATATCCATGTTTATTTATCAGGCACTCCTATCTACAGAGACGTACAGAACTGAATTTTTTACAGTAATACAGTTGTGTAATCAAACCAATAACACTGCCACCTGCACCACTTACTGAGGTGTTTTTTTATTAAGCTTTATTTAACCATATGGGGCATCATATCTAGAGGACATTGTGTCTGCAAAATTAGGTTCTGAGAAATTCTGTCGGGAAATCAGGTCATCGCTGAAAAGGTTTTCTTCCGACCGGTGAAGATGGAATGTTCACCAGACCCAAGGTTCATTAGAAAAGATACAAATTAGACATAGCCAATCAATCTCCTGTTAATGAAGCGACCGATATGTTCTGACAGTTATTCAATCACTTGTTCTGTGATTGTTTGTTCTTTCTGCAGCCTTAAGCCACAGTCTGCAGTGCCTTAGCTCATCTGATGGGATTGTTCTCTGTAGTAAAAGACTCAAGCAAGTACAAAGGGAAGAAAGACAAGAAGATTCAGCCAGATGTTATTTATGCTTTGTGAACGTTTCTGTCTTGATTTGCAGTGATTAATGCTGTCCTTTGATTTTTGACGCTTGTAAAAACAGTTTAATTTTGGAGATTGATGTTCACTAACGCTCCCCGTCCAAAATGAAAGAGCTTGAGAAGGTCTACGAGAAGGGGGGGGGGGGCTGCGCAAATACAGGTGTGCAAAGTCACACCCAAAAACACTCACAGCTGAGATTGCTGCCGGAGGCCAAATCTATGAAGTACTGAGTAAATTCTCTAGAGTTTTTTTTATTTGCTTAAATGTATACAATGGGTTTTGGTGGTACAAAGGTAACTTGTTTAAATGCCGAAAACGTACCTGGTGTTTGGAAGGTACATATGGAGAATACTTTTAAAATAAAAAAATCAAGCACAATAATCTTTTTTTAATAATAATACATGATGATTAGGGTCACAGTTCATTCATGGTTATTAGTCATTTGATTCAATATCGTTTCTAAAGTAATAAAATATGTTTTTCATTTCTCCTAGAACATATTAACAAGCTCTCTATATATCCTCATAGACTGATAGTTAATTGCATTTGGTAGAGGTGGGAATGGAAAGCGATCAACGAATGGCTGCTTGAATTAACTGCAAGGGAGGTTTTTATTAAGATGCAAGTTCTGTTTTGGGTTACATATTTTATTCATACTTCATTTTACTGCGTTAGCCACAAACGGCAAAAGGGAGAACAGTTCTTTCATTTTTTATCCTTCTTTGTTATTCTCAACTCGTCATATCACCCAGCTACTGTTCAGCACGCACAAGCACACACACATGCGCACGCACACACACACACGCACACACACGCACACATGCTCAAGAACACACACGTGCCAATGCAGCGTGTGTAAATAAACCAACATAATATAGAAACATTATTGGCCAACGTAATATAGAAACATTAAACAGCACTGGTGATATGTTGATATGAGCAAATCGCAGTTTACAAAATAGTTCCATACAAACGTAATTCCTGAGAACGGCAGTTGATTCAAACACATGGAAAGAGAGGTTAATCTTACAGCACTGAGAAGCTCGTTATTAGTCCAGTAATGGACAGATCCTGTTCCTTGTTCTTCAGCTTGGTTTTCCAAGACATCCTATTATTTCTTATCAGCGGCTACGAAGCCATGAGCCTAAGACATAAACTGAACCTTGTTAACATGAGAGATGTCCCCACATGACAAATAAATGCCTTCAAGCCATCCATGTTTAGAATGCTTAGAATGTCCCTGTTGTCAAGGGAAGTGACAAATGATGACCCATAATGCACTGCTCCTCCCTACGGAGCGAAGTGGTCCTCAAAACCCGTCTGTCTATCTTATTCTCTGTATAATCTGCCTTCTTTCCCCTCTTTTTTCCTTCTAGTTTTGTTCTCGACTTCTCTTTCTCCAGATCACTCTTTCTCATGCCATCTATCTTCCTTTCTTCTCTCTTTTTATTTCCCACTCTCCAGTCCAACCCTCTGTCATCTACCCCTCATCTCTCCCCCCTTTATCACTTCCTGTCTCTATCTCACTTTTTCCCATTTATCTTCCTGTTCTCAATCTGTCTTTCTCGAAGCTTCACCCCTTTGGTCTGGGTTGGTGGTGTACAACTGGGTTGGTGGTGTAGATCTGGGTTGGTGGTGTACAACTGGGTTGGTGGTGTAGATCTGTGTTGGTGGTGTAGATCTGGGTTGGTGGTGTGCAACTGGATTGGTGGTGTAAAACTGGGTTGGTGGTGTACAACTGGGTTGGTGGTGTACAACTGGGTTGGTGGTGTACAACTGGGTTGGTGGTGTAGATCTGTGTTGGTGGTGTAGATCTGTGTTGGTGGTGTACAACTGGGTTGGTGGTGTACAACTGGGTTGGTGGTAGGGGCCAGTATAGGGGCCAGTATAGGGGCCATAGGCGCCAGTATAGGGGCCAGTATAGGGGCCTGTATAGGGGCCATAGGGGCCAGTATAGGGGCCAGTATAGGGGCCAGTATAGGGGCCAGTATAGGGGCCAGAATAGGGGCCAGTATAGGGGCCAGTATAGGGGCCAGTATAGGGGCCAGTATAGGGGCCAGTATAGGGGCCAGTATAGGGGCCAGTATAGGGGCCAGTATAGGGGCCAGTATAGGGGCCAGTATAGGGGCCAGTATAGGGCATCCTTCATACCCAGCCTATGCTTCCCAGGGCCCCCTAGATATTTCCAATACAATTGTGTCTTAATAAAGGTATGAAGCAGGTTGTAGCATTTATAATGTAGAATAACACTCATTTTTAATATGAAGAGAGCGCCTCAGGGAAAACTCTTAGTCTTTAAATCTTTTAAAACCCTTTAAATATTGTGTTAAAGAAATTCCCACATTTGTATTACAATTTGTCTGTTTTAGTGCTGGTAGTTTGGGCTAACTTGGCAACTTCACGCCTCAAATCAATTGTTTTTCTCTTTTGCTAAATCAATGTATGCTTCAGGCTCCCCTACAGGCAGCATCTCCTTTGATATACTTCCAGTCTCAGCCGAACATAGTATCCCAGCCAGAGTTAACTTCTTTGTAGGGCTTACTGTCTGCTGTTCACACTCCCAGACGTAGCTATACCAAGTCCAACGTTCACTTTATCTCCTGCGTTGCACTGGAGCTTTGAACACCGGCGGTGGAGGTGAATTTACGGATGTAGTCGATGTTGTGGGAAAAACATATTTAAGAGAGAAGAACCTTGAGGCCAGATAGGCTTTGAAGACTGTGTCCTTCAAACAGCCTGGTGATGCGAAAGCGTTTGTGAATAAACATAAACACACCCTGTCTCCTCTTTCTCCTCTTTCTCGTTCATTTCCGTCTCTATGTCGCTGTCCTTCCCACATCTCGCTCCACTCCTTAATCCTCTCCCTCACTCGTTCTGTCTCAGTCGTTTGTTTGTTCTCGCTTTCTGTCAGACAGTGACCTTTGCTTAGGGGGCGATTATGACAACTTTGGAATGAGTAATCATGGTTCAATCAGCCCAGTGCTAAAGCATGTATCAGGACATGAGTAAAACAGCTCATTTGACTGACATCAAGGACGTGTATCTTCTTACAACCCACCGCTGTGGTACAGCTGAAGTCTGTCTTCTGGAGATGCTTAGGTGCTTTGAAGCCTCCCAGGATAATAATCTGAGATCAGGTCTTGAGATGAAATCGTCTGCGTTTACAAAGGCGCTCGTAGTGGGGCATGATATTTGTTTGCCAAACCCTCTGCCTCTAACCTGGTGTCCATGGAGAGGAGAACTCCGTTTGGGAGATGCTTTCTCTGACTGAAATTCACGACATGTTTAGTTGTCAGTGATTTGTTCATGGAAACAGCCCCTGTAGCTCACATCGAAAACGTGTGTGTGAGTCGATATTCTTTCGGGGCCTGCGTGCAAAATGTTAGGATTCGCTCACTCACGTGTTGGGATCTGCTCACACACGTGTTGGGATCTGCTCACACACGTGTTGGGATACGCTCACACACGTGTTGGGATACGCTCACACACATGTTGGGATCTGCTCACACACGTGTTGGGATCTGCTCACACACGTGTTGGGATACGCTCACACACGTGTTGGGATACGCTCACACACATGTTGGGATCTGCTCACACACGTGTTGGGATTTGTTCACACTTGTGTTGGGATCTGCTCACACACGTGTTGGGATACGCTCACACACGTGTTGGGATACGCTCACACACGTGTTGGGATACGCTCACACACGTGTTGGGATTTGCTCACGCATGTGTTTGAAGGTTAAGTGATTTTCTAAATGTGCTTTAATTGTCGAATGGTTTTGCTGCAGAGCGTTAGTTTGTAAGTGCAGCTGAGGAAGAGTTTAATTGAGCGGCGATGCCCACAACTCAATAATGAGACGATAACCAGGAATCCCAGAACCAAATGAACAATGTGCACAAAGGCAGACATATTCCTGTCTGTAGTTCTCAATAAAGGCTCATGTGTGTCCATTAATTGCTGGTTTGACCAATGAGAACTCAATACAACAATCAATATTCTTTAGAAGTCTAAATGTAAAAAACATCTGATGTGATTGGTCAACAGAGCAGTTCCTTAGGCTATTGTGAACCATTTGTCCTGTGAACTGCCTAGTACAGTTTCAACCCAGATTCTTACAGTAGGTTGTCAAATGTAGTGCACTACCTAGGGAATAGAGTGTGAATTGTAGTGCACTACCTAGGGAATAGAGTGTAAAATGTAGTGCATTACCTAGGGACTTGAGTGTGAAATGTAGTGCACTACCTAGGGACTTGAGTGTGAGTGAGAGACTCAGGTGAAGACTTAACGAGACTCAGGTGAAGACCTAACGAGACACAGGTGAAGACTTAACAAGACATAGGCAAAGACCTAACGAGACAGAGGTGAAGACTTTACGCGACATAGGTGAAGACCGAACAAGACAGAGGTGAAGACTTTACGAGACACAGGTGAAGACCTAACGAGACAGAGGTGAAGACCTAACGAGACACAGGTCAAAAAACAATCAAAGAACATAAAAACAGACTAACAGACCCAAAAGACACTGCAGCTAGAAATGCAACAGCTCTGCACAAAATAACAAAAAGTTCCACACTCATATTGAATTGCTCTGGGTTTATTTGACCAACTTTTGGGTTCAACAGCCTTCTGCTGGGCTATTAGCAGGGGGGACCCAGACTTGGGTCTGTTTGCAATGCCAGACTAAGTCGTTTCTAGTAGCAGAGCTGAGAGGAATCCTATGAGAGGCCGGATTTAGAGTGTTTGAAGTGCCTTATTTCGTTCCACATTAAAAACTTGGTCAGGCTAATGGGTTAATGCCAGGTGCTAACTGTAATATATATATAGATGCCTGCTCAATAAAACCCCCACTTCACATATATATAGATGCCTGCTCAATAAAACCCCCACTTCACATATATATAGATGCCTGCTTAATAAAACCCCCACTTCACATATATATAGATGCCTGCTTAATAAAACCCCCACTTCACATATATATAGATGCATGCTTAATAAAACCCCCACTTCACATATATATAGATGCATGCTTAATAAAACCCCCACTTCACATATATATAGATGCATGCTTAATAAAACCCCCACTTCACATATATATAGATGCCTGCTTAATAAAACCCCCACTTCACATATATATAGATGCATGCTTAATAAAACCCCCACTTCACATATATATAGATGCATGCTTAATAAAACCCCCACTTCACATATATATAGATGCCTGCTTAATAAAACCCCCACTTCACATATATATAGATGCCTGCTTAATAAAACCCCCACTTCACATATATATAGATGCATGCTTAATAAAACCCCCACTTCACATATATATAGATGCATGCTTAATAAAACCCCCACTTCACATATATATAGATGCATGCTTAATAAAACCCCCACTTCACATATATATAGATGCCTGCTTAATAAAACCCCCACTTCACATATATATAGATGCATGCTTAATAAAACCCCCACTTCACATATATATAGATGCATGCTTAAAAAAACCCCCACTTCACATATATATAGATGCCTGCTTAATAAAACCCCCACTTCACATATATATAGATGCCTGCTTAATAAAACCCCACTTCACATATATATAGATGCATGCTTAATAAAACCCCCACTTCACATATATATAGATGCCTGCTTAATAAAACCCCCTTCACATATATATAGATGCATGCTTAATAAAACCCCACTTCACATATATATAGATGCATGCTTAATAAAACCCCCACTTCACATATATATAGATGCATGCTTAATAAAACCCCCACTTCACATATATATAGATGCATGCTTAATAAAACCCCCACTTCACATATATATAGATGCATGCTTAATAAAACCCCCACTTCACATATATATAGATGCATGCTTAATAAAACCCCCACTTCACATATATATAGATGCATGCTTAATAAAACCCCCACTTCACATATATATAGAAGCCTGCTTAATAAAACCCCCACTTCACATATATATAGAAGCCTGCTTAATAAAACCCAAACTTCACCTCACTTAAGATGAACTCGACCAAACATACTGTCTGTCGTTTATTGTGTCTGAAATGGTCTTTAAAACATCACTACATGGTTTTTGTCTAAAGTGTATTTCAGAACTCCACATCTGGTAATACCAGCAACATAACATCACATCTAAAGTGTATTTTAGAACTCCACATCTGGTAATACCAGCAACATAACATCACATCTAAAGTGTATTTCAGAACTCCACATCTGGTAACACACTTGAAGCCAAGAGAGACCCACATCCCCGAGGTGATGGCAGCTTCAGTAAAATACCTGAGACCCACATCCCCGTGGTTACAGCAGCTTCAGTAAAATACCTGAGACCCACATCCCCGTGGTTACGGCAGCTTCAGTAAAATACCTGAGACCCACATCCCCGTGGTTACTGCAGCTGCGGAAACACACCTGAAGCCATGAGAGACCAACATCTCCATGAAGGTCACCATCTCCTCCCAAAACCAGGGCCGCTCCCCCAACAAATACTGCACATCCTGTAACTCTCCCTCTGAAATATAACTTAATCCTGTACTCACACAAGCAGCTGCCAGCATGTAGTGGGAGGGAGACAGAGATTATGTTGTTCAGACTAGAAATCGCACAGGATGGGGTTTGGTGTTTTATGAGCTCTCTGTGGTAGGACTTGGATAGCAGGCTTCCTCAAGCTCCGGCTATTCTCGCCCCAAAGGCTGGATTTCATGTCATCCGTCTCTTGATCTGGAGATTTGAATCTTTTGTATTCACATTGAAATGCTCGTCTTAGACCCAAGGCTGCTTGCATCAGATCCACTGTGTCCAAGCAGAGAACTCCTGGAAGTGGTTGCCTTCCCAGGGTGCCCAAAACAGAAGCCAAAACACAGTATGTCTTTATAGCGGCTCTGTAGAGATAACTGGGTAATATTCAGCTCCTTAGCACACATGGTCTCTGTTCTTTGTCACGGACCCACACAGAGTGAGAGAGAGGTGGGGAGGGGGGAGAATTAAGAGAGGGAGACGAGACAAAGTAAGACACAAAGGAGAGAGACAAGGAGAAAGTAGGTAAAAAAAGACAAGGAGATAGGTGATGGAGATGGAGAGAGCTGCTGAGCAGAGCCATGGGTGGTCCAGGGGGAAGGGGGGTGTGGAGGGAGCAGCTGGGTACCAGTATGTGAACCTGGTCATCAATAAATGATCAGAGACGACCATCTGGAAAAAGACAAGGCCCAGCCAGAACAGCACAGGCTCGGCTTGGCCTGCAGCATGAAGGATAGGGGCATGGTCGTGTGTGGGCCCAGATAACTGTCTCACACACATACACACACACACACGCACACGCACACACGTGGGAGCCACACACACAGACAGACAAGCAACATAGGCCACACATTAAACACGGTCACCAACACAAACACACGTGCATACACATTTGGGAGCCACACACACACACACACACACACACACACACACACACACACACACACACACACACACACACACACACACACACACACACACACACACACACACACACACACACACACACACACACACACACACACACACACACACACACACACACACACACACACACACACACACACACACACACACACACACACACACACACACACACACACACACACACACACACACACACGGACAGACAGACAAGTAACACAGGCCACACAGTAAACACGAGTTTACAGGTTAGAGTGACCTGACCTTTGAAGTGGCCTGATCTAACGAGTCACCTGACCTTAGGAGTGACCTGACCTTCAAAGTGACCTGACCTTAGGCTCAAGTAGTTTACACGGACAAGGGCCTGTTCTTTCTATCTGGCTCTGATTTACATAACAGTCATATGCAAAACATGAATTTCACAAGTCTAATGCTGAATGCAGCTATCTTACTCCTAGCAGGGTTTTATTTTCAGAGGGGCACTGGACCAAACTCTGTGGCCACCATAAAGGTCCCCTGTGTTGATTGTGAAAGAAACTGTGTGGATTTAAAAACGGTTTAGCATAGAATACATATTCCGAATACATATTCCTGAAATGTGACTGTGAGAGAGTGTTCTGGAGATGTCATCAGATTATCATCATGGCCGGTTGACATTCACGCACATACTTTTGCAAACAATAACTCCTTTATGCGGCTCAACATGGATTCATAAAGGAGAGAAAAACATCGCTGGAAAACGAAGAGTTCACGTCCTCGGTCACGGCTGTCTGATGCTTGAGGAACTCCCTGTTGGGTAACGTCGTAAAGTCTCGGCCCTCGCCTTGGAGAGACACAAAGAAAACATACTCCTCTGTGCCTGTCTATTATAGTACTTACTTACATGGCGCCCTACATAGTACACTAATTCCCATCAGAGTGTTGGTTAAAAGTAGTGCTTAGGAATCACTTTGGGACTAAGGCATAATGTGTTTTTGTAGTTACCTCTAAAGCGCTGCAGGTTGCTAATATTTCTCCTGGCAGGGAGTAACTTTCAACTGTGAGAAACTTATTTGTGCACACCAACATGTTAGACGAAGTGTCTCTCCCTGTGAGAAAGGGGCGGGTTCAGTCAGGCCTTGTGTACATGTGGGATGTCTTCTGCGCTGCCAACAACTAACAAATGTCCGAAATCTACCACTCCAGCCTGAGGAGAAAGGGGAGTGGTGATGCTACGAGGAGGAAGTGGTTTAGGATAAAGTCAGGTCCCTGATGTCCTCCACAACAATATGAACGTCTGAGCAACTAACTCCCAAACACATTCAGGAAGCAGGAAGAGTGAAAGGCAAGAGCGGGGGAAGGAGAGAAGATTCGACCAAGAGAGACAGAGTTTCTGGAGTGAGAGAGAGAACGAGAGAGAGATAGAGAGGGAGGGAGAGAGAGATAAAGAGGGAGAAAAGGAGGGAGAAGAAAAGAGATCGAGAGGTAGAAGAATAGAGAAAGAGAGAGACAGAGAAAGAGAGAGATAGAGAGAGAGAGAGAGAGAGAGAGAGAGAGAGGGAGAGAGAAAGAAACCATAAGGTTCTTCATGTGGAGCAAAGTGTTCTATTTGGGTTATAGAACAGCATTGTACCATCTGGGTACAAGATCAGCAGTGTTCCAATTGGGTTCTAGACCAGCAGAGTTCCATTTGGGTTCTAAAAGAGCAGTGTTCCATCTGGGTTCTAGAACAGCAGTGTTCCATCTGGGTCCTAGAACAGCAGTGTTCTATTTGGGTTCTAGGACAGCAATGTTCCATCTGCGTTCTAGGACAGCAGTGTTCCATCTGGGTTCTAGAACAGCAGTGTTCTACCTGCGTTCTAGGACAGCAATGTTCCATCTGGGTTCTAGAACCTCCTCTACACAGTACACTGTCATTACGTCAGCATGACGTTAGCGTTACCCTGAGGTTAGCACATATTTAGCATATGCATCCTTATCTTTCCAATTCCCTCATCTGTAATGTACCGACCGCATTGACCTGGCTGACTTCCTCTCTGTAACTGCAGAGCAGCTGAGGCCTGCTACACATCTACTTCATTCTTCCTTTTTTTAATGTGAAACAGTCAGGCCATTGTTAGTGGTATGTGTTATGCTAATGAGAAGCTAAGGAAAATGGCTTTTCAAGTCCAGGTTATTACTCCTCCAGATTACTTCTAATCAGGCTACAACAAAAGAGCGACTGCAGACCCAGACTTGTTAGGGATTGGTGGCTCAGTGGATTTCCATCCAACTCTGAGCCTTTTATCTCTGGCTGTGTAGCAGTCTGGCTTAACGCTGTCTGGGTGTGGGCTGAAGGGGCGGGTGGAGGAGAGAGAGAGAGAGAGAGAGAGAGAGAGAGAGAGAGAGAGAGGGAGAGCAGCAGTCTGGAGAGGGGAAGGAGGGGGCACGAGTGGAGATGAAGGGCCTGGTGCATGCTGGATAAAGGCTGGCTGTTTGGGGGCTTGGAATTGGGTGTGGGCTGAAGGGATAGGGCTGTTGGTCTGTTAAAAGCAGGCCGTTGAGGTGGCAAGCAGGGAGAGGGCTGGAAGAGGGGTGGGGCCTGGAGAGATGCTGCCAGGGAGAGGGCTGGGAGAGGGGTGGGGCCTGGAGAGATGGCTGCCAGGGAGAGGGCTGGGAGAGGGGTGGGGCCTGGAGAGATGGCTGCCAGGGAGAGGGCTGGAAGAGGGGTGGGGCCTGGAGAGATGCTGCCAGGGAGAGGGCTGGAGGAGGGGTGGGGCCTGGAGAGATGCTGCCAGGGAGAGGGCTGGAAGAGGGGTGGGGCCTGGAGAGATGGCTGCCAGGGAGAGGGCTGGGAGAGGGGTGGGGCCTGGAGAGATGCTGCCAGGGAGAGGGCTGGAAGAGGGGTGGGGCCTGGAGAGATGCTGCCAGGGAGAGGGCTGGAAGAGGGGTGGGGCCTGGAGAGATGCTGCCAGGGAGAGGGCTGGAAGAGGGGTGGGGCCTGGAGAGATGGCTGCCAGGGAGAGGGCTGGGAGAGGGGTGGGGCCTGGAGAGATGGCTGCCAGGGAGAGGGCTGGGAGAGGGGTGGGGCCTGGAGAGATGGCTGCCAGGGAGAGGGCTGTCTGGCTGGTAGAGAGGGTGGGTGGAGGCTGTAGGCAGTAGAGGCAGGGGAGTGGGTCTGTGGGCATGAGGGCATCTGGCCTGGGAGGCATCGTAAGCGGTCACGCTATGAGTAGCACAAGATCAGCACATTTTATAGACTCTTATTAGACAGCAATATCCTGGAAAACCAGCGGCTCAGAAAATCCATACAGAGACCCAGTCACCAGATTGACTGTCTCACGCTGAGAAAAATCATTTCAAAGACGTCTTTTAAACGTATTTTCTGTGTTTTTTTTCTATGCTCTTTCAGCATCTTGTGCTCATAAGGCAGTGTGAAAATGTTGGACATTTAAAAGGCTCTTTTGTCTTTTCTCGGTTATAACATTTGCAGTCGACACCATAAGGACGGCAGTTATATTAACAAATCTATGTCTCTCTTTTCTCATCCTCGTCCTGGAACTGAGCTGCGAGGAAGAAGATGCCTTCTACCTTAATATAACACATTTGAAATTCAAATGATCAATTTCAGATTTGACTCTAGCCTGCTATTTCGATGTGATAGAGACTGCACTACTCAGCCAGTCAATTCCATCACACATTCACTTTGTAGTGACACGGTCAGCCCAAACTGTCTGCCCCACTGCCCAGGGCTCCTCAACAGGTGGGCAGTGAGACAGACAAAGAGACAGACAGGTAGAGAGGAAGAGGAAAAAGCAGGGAGGCGGGAGGGAATAGCTACTGGCCCATCTTATGTCATCATCCATTCATCGCTCTCATCCTCTACAGATGTCACCCCCATCTCATCCTCTCCAGATGTCACCCCAATCTCATCCTCTCCAGATGTCACCCCCATCTCATCCTCTCCAGATGTCACCCCCATCTCATCCTCTCCAGATGTCACCCCCATCTCATCCTCTCCAGATGTCACCCCCATCTCATCCTCTCCAGATGTCACCCCCATCTCATCCTCTCCAGATGTCACCCCCTCTCATCCTCTCCAGATGTCACCCCCAACTCATCCTCTCCAGATGTCACCCCCCTCTCATCCTCTCCAGATGTCACCCCCCTCTCATCCTATCCAGATGCCATCGCTCTCATCCTATCCAGATGCCATCGCTCTCATCCTCTCCAGATGTCATCCCTCTTATCCTCTCCAGATGTCATCACCATCGCCTCTCACAGAACAATTCAATTGAACCTCCCCGATCT
>CM055731.1:25972217-26032217 GCA_029465975.1 Dallia pectoralis | reverse complement strand
TGCAGATACGTCCCGTTTAATGTATTCCGCCATGCCTAGTTACCTTGACGGCGTCGTAGTCGCAGAGTTTTCAGGGGAATTAACCCTGCGCGACCCTCTCGATGGGACTCAGTCGGCACGGGGACTGGGACACGAGGAACTGTCAAGGAAGAGTAGCCGAGCACTGATGCAGCGATATTGAGCAAGGCGGAGATATTCTGTGGGAGAAATATTGAGATCGGTATTGGGAGAGATATTTGGAGATATATTGAGAGATTATGGTCATAGGTGGAGATGATAAAACAGATTGAAAGAGATTTTGAGAGAGAAATTCTTAAAGTGACACACTGAGATACGCTCTCGTGAGCCAAAACATTATGACCGCTAACGTGTGATGTGAATAACGTGGATCGTCTCCTAACATGGGCACGTGTAAAGGTCTGGGTAGATGAGATGGTACGTGAACAATCGGTTATCGTAGTCAACGTGTTGGATGCTTCACTTGTGTGTAGTCATAATGTTAATGTTTAATGAAGTAAAACAAATATGCATGCAGAAACAACAGATACAAACACACACACACGACCCAAATTCACCGGGTTCTCCTCATTTAAGGCCTCAGGAAAAACTGTAGTTTTGGTAGCGATAACGAAAGTAAATGTGGCGTATAAATACATGTTGAGAGGAAACGGTAAAAACAAATGTGCACCTCAATACAAGCTGTATCAATGACATTCCAAGTGTATTTTCAATTCTTCTGTTAAGTTTGAGAATCATTTATTTAACTCCTTTACCTTTGATTACCATATGTTTCTCTTCCACCAACCCTGTGTGTCTGTGTGAGTATTTGCACTAATGGGTGAAATACAGGAGCTGTTAAGGG
Source organism: Dallia pectoralis (assembly GCA_029465975.1). NCBI lineage: Eukaryota > Metazoa > Chordata > Actinopteri > Esociformes > Umbridae > Dallia > Dallia pectoralis. The sequence goes on along the minus strand of CM055731.1, from coordinate 26,031,355 downwards.
TTAGTGCGAAGACTTCTCACCTTAATGGTGACAGCAAGGTTAGTTCGTTCCTCTCTTTCTCTCTCCTCTCTTGAAATGTTAAAGACCACCTACTGTGAGAGCTTCTGACAGCTTCTCCAAACGTAACCTTTTCTCCAACTGGCGCCAGGAAAGAAGTTAAAGATATGTTTAACTGGGACAATGTAAGTCACATCGGCAATCGTCTTGTTTGACGAAAAGTTCTCTGAAAACAACAGTTGAGCTATAGAACTAATGTAAAAGTCTTTCAAATGTCTTCTTAGCCTCTCAGTTTTGCACTTGTTAAGCTTTTTTTCATTGAGACATACATTAGTATCAGTATGCGTACTCACCAGTGTATCAGTATGTGTACTCACCAGTGTATCAGTATCCGTATGTGTACTCACTAGTGTATCAGTATCAGTATGTGTACTCACCAGTGTATCAGTATCCGTATGTGTACTCACTAGTGTATCAGTATCAGTATGTGTACTCACCAGTGTATCAGTATCAGTATGTGTACTCACTAGTATATCAGTATCAGTATGTGTACTCACTAGTGTATCAGTATCAGTATGTGTACTCACTAGTGTATCAGTATCAGTATGTGTACTCACCAGTGTATCAGTATCACTCACTAGTATGTGTACTCACCAGTGAGTGTATCAGTATCAGTATGTGTGTACTCACCAGTGTATCAGTATCAGTATGTGTACTCACCAGTGTATCAGTGTATCCAGTATGTGGTGTACTCTCACTAGTGTATCAGTATCAGTATGTGTACTCACCAGTGTATCTCAGTATGTGTACTCACCAGTGTACTCAGTATCAGTATCCGTATGTACTCACCAGTGTATCAGTATCAGTATGTGTACTCACTGTAGTATCAGTATGTGTACTCACTAGTGTATCAGTATCAGTATGTGTACTCACTAGTGTATCAGTATCAGTATGTGTACTCACTAGTGTATCAGTATCAGTATGTGTACTCACCAGTGTATCAGTATCAGTATGTGTACTCACTAGTGTATCAGTATCAGTATGTGTACTCACCAGTGTATCAGTATCAGTATGTGTACTCACCAGTATGTGTATCAGTGTATCAGTATCAGTATGTACTCACCCAGTATCAGTATGTGTACTCACCAGTGTATCAGTATCAGTATGTGTACTCACTAGTGTATCAGTATCAGTATGTGTACTCACCAGTGTATCAGTATCAGTATGTGTACTCACTATCAGTATCAGTATGTATCAGTGTATCAGTATGTGTACTCACCAGTGTATCAGTACTCACCAGTGTATCAGTATCAGTACTCACCAGTGTATCAGTATCAGTATGTGTACTCACTGTATCAGTGTATCAGTATCAGTATGTGTACTCACCAGTGTATCAGTATCAGTATGTGTACTCACCAGTGTATCAGTACTCACTCAGTATGTATGTACTCACTAGTGTATCAGTATCAGTATGTGTACTCACCAGTGTATCAGTATCAGTATCAGTATGTGTACTCACCAGTGTATCAGTATGTGTACTCACTCAGTGTATCAGTATCAGTATGTGTACTCACCAGTGTATCAGTATCAGTATGTGTACTCACCAGTGTATCAGTATCAGTATGTGTACTCACCAGTGTATCAGTATCAGTATGTGTACTCACCAGTGTATCAGTATCAGTATGTGTACTCACTAGTGTATCAGTATCAGTATGTGTACTCACTAGTATCAGTATCAGTATGTGTACTCACCAGTGTATCAGTATCAGTATGTGTACTCACCAGTGTATCAGTATCAGTATGTGTACTCATCAGTATGTGTACTCACCAGTGTATCAGTATCAGTATGTGTACTCACCAGTGTATCAGTATGTGTACTCACTAGTCAGTATGTGTACTCACTAGTATCAGTGTACTCACCAGTGTATCAGTATGTGTACTCACCAGTGTATCAGTATCAGTGTGTACTCACAGTATCAGTATCAGTATGTGTACTCACCAGTGTATCAGTATTAGTATGTGTACTCACTAGTGTATCAGTATCAGTATGTGTACTCACCAGTGTATCAGTATGTGTACTCACCAGTGTATCAGTATGTGTACTCACTAGTGTATCAGTATCAGTATGTGTACTCACTAGTGTATCAGTATCAGTATGTGTACTCACCAGTGTATCAGTATCAGTATGTGTATCAGTATCAGTATGTGTACTCACTAGTGTATCAGTATCAGTATGTGTACTCACTAGTGTATCAGTATCAGTATGTGTACTCACCAGTGTATCAGTATCAGTATGTGTACTCACCAGTGTATCAGTATCAGTATGTGTACTCACCAGTGTATCAGTATCAGTATGTGTACTCACCAGTGTATCAGTATGTGTACTCACTAGTGTATCAGTATCAGTATGTGTACTCACCAGTGTATCAGTATCAGTATGTGTACTCACCAGTGTATCAGTATCAGTATGTGTACTCACCAGTGTATCAGTATCAGTACTCACCAGTGTATCCAGTGTACTCAGTGTATCAGTATGTACTCACCAGTGTATCAGTATGTGTACTCACCAGTGTATCAGTATCAGTATGTGTACTCACCAGTGTATCAGTATCAGTATGTACTCACCAGTGTATCAGTATCAGTATGTGTACTCACCAGTGTATCAGTATCAGTATGTACTGTGTATCAGTATCAGTATGTATCAGTGTATCAGTATGTGTACTCACCAGTGTATCAGTATCAGTATGTACCAGTGTATCACCAGTGTATCAGTATCAGTATGTGTACTCACTAGTGTATCAGTATCAGTATGTGTACTCACTAGTGTATCAGTATCAGTATGTGTACTCACCAGTGTATCAGTATCAGTATGTATCACCAGTGTATCAGTATCAGTGTACTCACTAGTGTATCAGTATCAGTATGTGTACTCACTAGTGTATCAGTATCAGTATGTGTACTCACCAGTGTATCAGTATGTGTACTCACCAGTGTATCAGTATCAGTATGTGTACTCACTAGTGTATCAGTATCAGTATGTGTACTCACTAGTGTATCAGTATCAGTATGTGTACTCACCAGTGTATCAGTATCAGTATGTGTACTCACCAGTGTATCAGTATCAGTACTGTGTACTCAGTATGTACCACCAGTGTATCAGTCATATGTGTACTCACCAGTGTATCAGTATCAGTATGTACTCACCATCAGTGTATCAGTATCAGTATCAGTATGTGTACTCACCAGTGTATCAGTATGTGTACTCACTAGTGTATCAGTATCAGTATGTGTACTCACCAGTGTATCAGTATGTGTACTCACCAGTGTATCAGTATCAGTATGTGTACTCACCAGTGTATCAGTATCAGTATGTGTACTCACTAGTGTATCAGTATCAGTATGTGTACTCACCAGTGTATCAGTATGTGTACTCACTAGTGTATCAGTATCAGTATGTGTACTCACCAGTGTATCAGTATCAGTATGTGTACTCACTAGTGTATCAGTATCAGTATGTGTACTCACAAGTGTATCAGTATCATTATGTGTACTCAGAACAAAAACAATCGGTTCCATTTTAGCGAGCGTACGCTGGCAAGGAGGTGCCGTAACGAGAACCTATCACTGTCTGGGTCTGGGCGTCTCTCGATAAGATCAAGAGAATTGTCCGCCTCGGCCTGTTCTCATTTTGAGTAGCTAATCCGTCATTGTTTGCAGTGGCTCCTTTGCATTTTCCTGTCGTTACCTCCTCACACTCGTGCTTCATGAAAGAACAACAAACAGCAACAGGCTACAATCATTTCCTCCACTTTCATTCCATCTCGTTCCCCGGTTTCACTGTTAAATGGAATCATGATCAAAGAGACGTGCGGTCGATCACATCGTGTGTGTCGTGACGTGAGCCACAAATCACAGGGTTCAATTCTGATCTCCCTCTGGCTGGAAATCACTAGAAAGGGAGGAGGACCAGAAAAACGAAGGATGTTGAAAGAAAATGGGAAACATGACAAAAGGAGAAGAGAAAGGAGAGAAGAGGGAGAGAAGGTAGAGAGATGTATTCCGTGTGCTACGTTAGTCGGATCATCTTATTGTTTATCACCAGATTCTCCCTCGAAGCGTAACACTTTGAGCTTCAGGAAAGCCACCAGGGGACTCACACTACAAAGACCTGTATGGGGTGGGGGCAGGGAAGTGTGTGTGTGTGTGTGTGTGTGTGTGTGTGTGTGTGTGTGTGTGTGTGTGTGTGTGTGTGTGTGTGTGTGTGTGTGTGTGTGTGTGTGTGTGTGTGTGTGTGTGTGGAGGGGGGAACAGAGAAGCAAGGCATTGAGTGAACACAAGAATTTCTGCTTTGTCTTCCTAATGACACCCCCACTATGATGAGAATATATAATGTGATATATACTGTGTATGTTTATATATGTGATATATATACTGTGTTTATATATGATAGTGTTTATATGTGATATATACTGTGTATGTTTATATGTGATATATACTGTGTATGTTTATATGTGATAGTGTTTATATGTGATAGTGTTTATATGTGATAGTGTTTATATGTAATAGTGTTTATATGTGATAGTGTTTATATGTGATAGTGTTTATCTGTGTTAGTGTTTACATGTGATAGTGTTTACATGTGATAGTGTTTACATGTGACAGTGTTTATATGTGATAGTGTTTATCTGTGTTAGTGTTTACATGTGATAGTGTTTACATGTGACAGTGTTTATATGTGATAGTGTTTATCTGTGTTAGTGTTTACATGTGATAGTGTTTACATGTGATAGTGTTTACATGTGACAGTGTTTATATGTGATAGTGTTTACATGTGATAGTGTTTACATGTGATAGTGTTTACATGTGACAGTGTTTATATGTGATAGTGTTTATATGTGATAGTGTTTATCTGTGTTAGTGTTTACATGTGATAGTGTTTACATGTGATAGTGTTTACATGTGATAGTGTTTACATGTGACAGTGTTTATATGTGATAGTGTTTAACATATTGATATTCTATACCTTTATCACATTCATAAATGTATATTCTATAACATAAATACATTCACATATTGATGTGCCTATACCAGTAATGCATTCATACATTTATATTCTTTAAGTTTATAAGTTTGTACATTTACGAAATATGAATAATTAAAGACATATACTGAATGTTCCTCACTTGGTAATTTCACTACATTGGAAGGATCTAAAACCAGATTCAACTGCTTCTGCATGTTGCCTAGCCAGAGTATACAACCAACACATATCAATATGAAGAGTAATTTCAAAGTAACAATTAATTAACAATGTGTTATTTAAACAATGTGTGAGGAAAAATTGCATAATGTCAGTTGGATGTGGCAATTTGTTATGCTATGATGTCATATAGGAGTTGACTATAATCCATTGCGACTGTGTCTATATTTCACCATAGGGTTGATTTGAGCTGCTAACATTCCCTCCCAGATAATCCTCAAAGCAGAATCTGGTCTCGTCTTTAACGTTAGCGCTAAAAGTTATTTGATATCAAACTCCATCTAGTTCTAGAGAATCTGTTGGTCCAGTATTTGAAAGGTCACTGGTTCCTGTCGGTAAAATAACCTCACTGATCTGCTCTTATGTATTCTGCACACATATTTAATTTTACATATTTAACTGTCTTAAAGAACTTTAGTGCATAACACTATTTTAAATATGAACCCCTTAGCCATATTTAAATAGCTCCTGGCGGATGTTGTACTTTAATTTTAGTTGTGTCACAATTTACACACAGTCTTGCATTAGACCCTATTGGGTTTCCATCCTCAATTAATTTCTGCAGTCCTGCCCAGGGATATGTTATCAACACAGAAAGACAAAACGGGATCTGCCTGAGGGAAAAAAAGAGGTAAATTACATAGTGAGCAGAAAACCAAGCAGTTGTTCAGATTTTTACTTTCTCCATCTGCTCCGTTATTGGCTGTTTGTACTGCTGAGATATAATAGAAATGACCAATTAAAATCAACCGAGGTGCATGTTGTCTGGCACATATACTATGCCAGGATAAGGTGGAGACTGACTGACACGCTGTCTCTCCTGCAACTAAGACATGCTGTCAGTCCTCCATCTTGGACACGCTGTCTGTTCTCCATCTGGGACATGCTGTCTCTCCTCCATCAGGGACCCTCTGTCTCTCCTCCATCAGGGACACGCTGTCTCTCCTCCAACAGGGACACGCTGTCTCTCCTCCATCAGGGACACGCTGTCTCTCCTCCATCAGGGACACGCTGTCTCTCCTCCAGCAGGGACACGCTGTCTGTCCTCCAGCAGGGACACGCTGTCTCTCCTCCAACAAAGACATGCTGTCAGTCCTCCATCTTGGACACGCTGTCTGTTCTCCAACGGGGACCCTCTGTCTCTCCTCCATCTTGGACACGCTATCTGTTCTCCAACGGGGACCCTCTGTCTCTCCTCCATCTTGGACACGCTGTCTGTTTGTCCTGTTGTGCATCGTAGTTACTTTGACAAGTGAGCATTTCACTTGGACATCATCGGTATTGCGCACACACACTATAGCATTTGGAAGTTATGTTGGTTACACACATTTCAAGACCCGATTTCCATCTGCAGATGTTCTACAGACAGTAATGCTATCAACAAACGTTCAACAAGCATAGGGTTAGGATGAACGTTTAGATTAGGGTAAGGTTTACTAGATAGTATGTCCAGATCTTACAGACAGTCAGTAGATAATCTATGGAGCATCTACAGACACATCTCAGAATAAAGTTCTGCAAACAAATTTAAACATGGAACATGGGCGGTCAGCTGACTGGCAGGGTGGTCTCCCATTGGTCACCTCCAGACAGACGGTGGTTGTCATGGTTTTGACAAGCCCCCCTGCGGTGGGAGCATGGAGACAAGCATGACGGGTGTCTTCAGGGTGGGGGAGAATGCAGGAGGTCAAGGGGAGACACTGCCGGGGTCTGTCCTCAAATCGATGAGGGGGAGGTGGAGGGAGAAAGGAGAGGGAGTTGGGTAATAAAGGAGACGGACAGACATCCCCAGGTGAACAGGAGAAAGATAACTTATCCAATGTGAGGGACGATGGAGGATGACATCAACAAGCCTCCAGATGTGGGGTAGTAAACAAGCTGGATCGGAGGAGGGGGGTTTGACCCGAGAGGGCCTCGTTCTGGCTCTAAGTGTGGCCCTCAGGACCCCGAATATCGGCTGGGCTACGGTAATTGGGAGCTTGCCAGGCAGTTATATCTCGGCGAGGCCAAATTAGCGCGGGCCTGGACCAGGGGTAGTTTGACAGTCGAGGCTGACACACAGAGATCCGCTGGGGAGCGGGATGCTCTGAAACCAGCCTGCTGTCACCACTCACCTGTCGGCCCGCCGCGGTACGCCACGGGTTTTATCGAAAGGAAATATCACTGCGTGTGACAGGTTTGGATCTGTGCAGCTTTTAAGCAAACAGGGTTATCTGAGACACATTATTTCACCACGTTTAGCCAATTGATACCCCAGATCTCAGTGTTTGCTCTTGCCTACATTTCACCAGGACGCGTTGCTCAGTTCCTAATGGACCCGAAGTGCCAGTCGATGTAATTAATCCAATACCTAATTGTCTTTTCGAGAGCCCGCCCATGGATGAGCGACAGGACCCTGTGCTGGGGGGCTCCCGGGTACATAGTTTGTTTGACTCACGCAGCAGAGCTGCACGGCGCCTCCCAGGAAGAACACTCAGACACAATTGCCGGCCTGCGGGTTACATCAACTGCCCCTGAGCTTCAAGAACTGCCCCCCCCCCACCAAAGACAAGAGCACAACTCAACCCATCCCCACCGCCTCATCTTCTGGACTCACAAGTGACATCACCTGACCCCTAATCCCCAAACCCCGCCCCCTCCTACCCAGACAGCCCACAGCTCTGTCAGAATATGCCGGGATACTTCCGTCTGCTGGTTAGAGTTAGCGGCAGGACAGCGATCACGCTGACGGTGTGGGAAGGCCGTCCTCTCCCTGCGGTGCTTGTTAGGACCGTCAGGGCCAGGGCCCGCTGCCACAGCATACGCCCGGCCCGGCACGAGACCTAAAGGCCGGGGCCGGCGTCCCAAACCGCCCACCATGTCTCCTGGCACACTTAATTGCACTCGCTCCGGAGGAAAAGGTTGTGCGCTGTGCGGGGTGACGTTTGGAACACGAGCGAGGTGTCAGGGCGTCGTTGTCTGCCCTCAGCTCCGTGGGGAATACAGCCTGAAGGATGGGTGTCAGGGGCGGATGCCTCCCACGATATCCGGGCCCTGGGGGGCCCTTGGGCTGTCACGATCCGTATCAGGTCTGTGGATCCCAGTGTCCTTCTGGGAGCGGAGTTGGGAAGTGAGCACCACTGGACCTCGGCTGTCAAAACACCTCGCAGGCGATGTTATGATATCGGAATGAATGTTCCCATGATCTCCCTCAAGGTCGATGATGTCCTAAGCGTGCTCTCGAAGGAGGACATCTAGAGGCTCAGGAGTTTAGGAGCAACCGAGAAGGAAAAATCCCCTAATGAATTGAATGTTAACACACCACAGAGCGTCATCGCATTATTTGACCCAAAAAATCGAGATTCACAAAAACACACCAAACGATGTTGCTACGGTAATGCGTGGAGCGACAGCAATAAGGCTTTTCTGCAACCCCACCGGTATTTCTGTTAACTCAATTCAACACTTAGAAATGTGTATCGTGATTTATTCAGCGGCCCACGCATGGAGAACTCTAATAGCTCTCCTGCTGTCTGCGGTGCAACTCCGTCGCCATGCTTGGCAGATTTTTAAGACCATCCACGAGCTTCCAGACACTTTCACATGTGTCAGGACATTCAATTTATTTTGAATATCACGTGTGTAAGGTGCTGTCGACGGATCCACAGATGTAAATGCCTCTCGGCAAGCGGCAGTAAGCCCATTTCACCGAAGACGATTCAGGACTTAAAGTTATTTAGTGTTGGCGTCAGCCAGTCCGCACCGACTTGAGTCTAATTTCGATCAGCTCAGAGACATGACGTTCTGGGGGAGTGAAGGTGTCAGGGGACCTGTCTCTTAAGACCAAGTTCCACATTCAATTTCAGATTGACTACCTGTCACAGCCTATTGATTTTATTCTCACCCATTCTTCGCTCGTTGCGGTCTAGCGGCATAAATCCCCAGGCATAGAACCCTGGACCTCAGCTGAAGGGGAACCACGGTGTGACATAGAGGCTGTACGCAGGTGAAGTGGTTGGTTTAACAGGGGTTAATGTGGAAGTTAATGGATCCACATCTGAGCAAACAGGTGAGGGTTCAATTGGACCATGTTGGACAACCGCACCGCTTCAGTTTGTGGTTGACTCCTCACGAGTCCAAACGCTGGCCTTCACAATGGGCTGTGAGTGTAGAGGGCATCCCTCTACCTTCACATCCCTCTACCTTCACATCCCTCTACCTTCACATCCCTCTACCTTCACATCCCTCTACCTTCACATCCCTCTACCTTCACATCCCTCTACCTTCACATCCTTCTATTTTCACATCCCTCTACCTTCACATCCCTCTACCTTCACATCCCTCTACCTTCACATCCCTCTACCTTCACATCCCTCTACCTTCACATCCCTCTACCTTCATAGCCCTCTACCTTCACATCCCTCTACCTTCACATCCCTCTACCTTCATAGCCCTCTACCTTCACATCCCGCTACCTTCACATCCCTCTACCTTCATAGCCCTCAACCTTCATAGCCCTCTACCTTCATAGCCCTCTACCTTCACATCCCTCTACCTTCATAGCCCTCTACCTTCACATCCCTCTACCTTCACATCCCTCTACCTTCATAGCCCTCAACCTTCATAGCCCTCTACCTTCACATCCCTCTACCTTCACATCCCTCTACCTTCACATCCCTCTACCTTCATAGCCCTCTACCTTCACATCCCTCTACCTTCATAGCCCTCTACCTTCATAGCCCTCTACCTTCACATCCCTCTACCCTCATATCCCTCTACCTTCACATTCCTCTACCTTCATAGCCCTCTACCTTCACATCCCTCTACCTTCATAGCCCTCTACCTTCATAGCCCTCTACCTTCACATCCCTCTACCTTCACATCCCTCTACCTTCACATCCCTCTACCTTCACATCCCTCTACCTTCACATCCCTCTACCTTCACATCCCTCTACCTTCACATCCCTTTACCTTCAAACCCCCCACAGCCCACTACCCTCTACCTTCTACCCTCTACCCTCACATCCCTCTACCTTCAAACCCCCCATAGTGCTCTACCCTCCTCTCCTTTCTCCCTCCTCTCTCCACTCAACTGATCTCTCCTCCACGTCCTCTGGTGATTTTCCTCTTCTATTCTCCTCCCTTCTGTCTATCCTGATCTCCTCCCCCTTCTACCCTCTTTTCTCATCTCCTCAGGACTACCCTTTCCTTAAACAATCTAAAGTCGACAGTAATTCAAAGTGAAAGACTTCTGGTGGTATTAAACAAACTGAAGGCAGAGGACTCCTCAGAACCAACTGTACCACATGAACAATGTGTGTCGAATACTCGTCCGTTGGCATTAAGGAGAGAGTCGCTTCACTAGGAAACGCACGGATCTAATGTATCACGGAAATCCTTCCCCAGAACCCAATAAAAGCTATCGCAATCGCCACGGAAACAGTTTCCAAGGAGCCCTGCTCCCTATGTCGTACCATGGCTTTGCACCATGCGCCGTACAGTAGGATGCCATTTGGGACACCCCCCTCCCCAAGCTGTCACCCCGGTTGTCCAGGGCGTCACACAGCCTCAGACAATCCCGGGCCGGGAGTCTCCTAAATGTAGCGCTCCATCGTAGCCTATTCCACATCAGCCGGCGTAAGCTGTGAAGGCTCTGGTTAGCCTCATGGGCTATGACTGACCTGTATGTGTAGCCCAGGGGGACTCCTGTTCACATGGCATTACGCTGTACGAGGAGGGCATTAGGCTGGATCACATAGTACACGAGTCCGTACAGGTTAGTGTTGTCGCAGTGTTTATTCTCCCTGCGTTCCGGCGCTAGCGTAGCCGGGACGCTGGCCATTTTGGCATTTGTTGTTTCCTTAGGAAAGAGCCAGTTGCCCTGGTGGAGAATGTCTGTCAGGTTGCATTAGGGCTGCGAGGTTAAGTTGCGTTGTGGGGGGGTGTGTGGGGATCCCCCTGTTGTGCTTCTGAGTGTGTGTGTGTGTGCATGTGTGTGTGTTTCTCTGCTGTCACAACCTGTAATTATATAGCATCTCTCTGGGACTCTGACAGCAACCCAGATGGTTAGCGAGGAACTGAGAGGAACAAGGTTAGATGACCAGGAGTCCAACCCCCCCTTCCCCACACCGCATCTCACAGTCCGAGAACAGACGTGCAGACGGGGAAACGCATGATGTGACATCTCTGTTGTAGGAGCGCTGTGAGGAGGAACGTGGTTGTGAGACCAGGATTCAGTACGTTAGAGAAGCGCTGCTCCTCACACAGGCTGCCAGCCTGGTTGCCAGGACCCAGTCGACCTCCTCCGTGTTATTTCCGTGGTCAGAGGCTGCGACAGGAAAAAAGCAATATCACATGTCTGCGCTGAGAGGACAGTTGAGGTTATTCCCAGGATGAAGTACAGCACACATGCCACCGTTCACATGGAAATGCAACCTCTGAATCGTGACCAACATCTAGATTTCTGTGAGCAATCTCAATCCAACCGTAGCAGACTGAAAAAACAACAACGCTTGATAAACATCGTGGAAACATTCTGTGCCGTTAGGGCATCCCCCCCACCCCCACCCCACACACACGTCTCTCTCTCTCTCTTTGAACTGCAGATGGTTGATTATATACTCACATTTTTTTACTTGAACGCTTTTTCCATGCAAGTCAGCATTTTGATCTGGCTCCATACTGGCCTCTGGAGGCGCATGTATGAATTACACGTTGCTGCCAGTCAGCTGAGCCAGAAAGCCGCACCTCACCACATGCAGTTGTAAAGTTTAGTTTCCAGTGGGACCATCTAAGTCCTGAATGGCATTCTATTCACTATGTACAGCACCTATGGGCTTTAGTCATAAGTAGTGCACTAAATATGGAACTGTGTGCCATTTGGGACGTGTGATCAGTGCGAGGAAGATGGGTATGAAAACTGTGAACGTGAGATGGACGTTTAGGAGCTCATAGCTGCTCGAACACAAGGACGTTTTTTTCAAGTGTAATCCAGAAAGCGAACAGACATTTCTTGGTTTATTTTATTGCAATGGCCGGGACAGATTTTCTGCTGTGACGAAAAGGCTGTTTATTCTGGTGTGTGTGTGTTTGTGTGTGTGTGTGTGTGTGCACCCCATTGGGGTAATACATTGATAGTGCCAAGCTTTGGGCTGAGATGGTTTTCACACATAATCCCGTTAACGGCCTGGTGCTTTTGCCACATGTGGCGTTTTTTAGGCCGATGCCAGACGGTGCCCATCTTCCCAACACAGAATGTCCGTGCGTGTGTAGAAAACATACTCCAATCTTTCCCTTTGATCAATCAATACCATCCCAGAATGTGTTCATGTCACTATATTGAGTGGCAGGTGTTGGCTAATACAATCTCCAAGTTACATTTTAGTTACATTTAGCTCTGAATTATTCTGTTCAGAGTTAGTTATGCGTATTGTTTTGAATGACTCCACGTGAAAGTGTATTTATTGTTCGTCTGATTCATGTCTATATTTCCCAATAAATTATGAAACGCGGTAATACGCGCAGATCCATAATTATTGGTATAAATCTGTCTGCGTGTGCTGTTGTTTAATGTTCCTCCAGAGGGTTGTTTCAATCGTAACTTCAGTGTGAACATGTTGAATTACTTACTAATCAGTGGGAAATGGCCTTGTCTGGGGAACACTGAATGCCAGCCCGTTCAGCGCCTCTCAATCCGGGCCCCCTGCTCACCTAACCGGCTGACAATAAAGTGCACTACGGAGAAATATGGTGAGGTTTAGGACTGGAACTTGTGAGTTAGGACGCACAACACATTTGCATAACACTCCCCGGTAAATCGTTCTTCAGACATCCATTCCGGCGTTTGCGGGCCACCGCTAATGCATTGAAGTCACCGGAAGTAGAAGGCACGGTCATTCATAATGAACGACTCCTCGTCGACTCAGGGCGAATAAATGACACGTCGCCACTCGGTGCTTCCGCTCTAATGTGACAGAAAGGAGTAAGTGCATGTCATTAAGGAACTGCAGTTCATTGTCTTGTTTCGCTGCCATTTCAGAGCATCCAAGCATCATTTCAAATCATCTGCGTCCTAAATGGCATCCATATTTTTATGTAGGCCACATAGGCCAGTAGGGTGTAGGACGCATTTAACCAACATTTGAGTCCACCGGTGACATTCCACCAGTAACCAATGGTCCTGTGATAGTGGCACCGACAGAGTCATGTCCCAGCTATGTGGACATTGTAGGTCCACATATATACAAATGTAAGTCCAGTCATTTTATGTTACGTAAACTCTACACTAGCTATGTATGCAACGATAGTGTAGTTATGTATATATGTAGCATGTTAGTAGCTATGTTTGTTGCTATGTATGTAGCATGTTAGTAGCTATATCTTTTGCTATGTATGTAGCATGTTAGTAGCTATGTTTGTTGCTATGTATGTAGCATGTTAGTAGCTATATCTGTTGCTATGTATATATCATGTTAGTAGCTATGTTTGTTGCTATGCATGTTAGTAGCTATGTTTGTTGCTATGTATGTAGCATGTTAGTAGCTATATCTGATGCTATGTATGTAGCATGTTAGTAGCGATATCTGTTGCTATGTATGTAGCATGTTAGTAGCGATATCTGTTGCTATGTATGTAGCATGTTAGTAGCTATGTTTGTTGCTATGTATGTAGCATGTTAGTAGCTATATCTGATGCTATGTATGTAGCATGTTAGTAGCTATATCTGTTGCTATGTATGTAGCATGTTAGTAGCTATATCTGATGCTATGTATGTAGCATGTTAGTAGCGATATCTGTTGCTATGTATGTAGCATGTTAGTAGCGATATCTGTTGCTATGTATGTAGCATGTTAGTAGCTATATCTGTTGCTATGTATGTAGCATGTTAGTAGCTATGTTTGTTGCTATGTATGTAGCATGTTAGTAGCTATGTTTGTTGCTATGTATGTAGCATGTTAGTAGCTATGTTTGTTGCTATGTATGTAGCATGTTAGTAGCTATGTTTGTTGCTATGTATGTAGCATGTTAGTAGCTATGTTTGTTGCTATGTATGTTTACATTTCCGTTTTTATTTTAGTAAAGTTAAAAGCCTGTATTGTACTTTTACAAGGAGAGTTATTGATGCCTTCATTCATGGTCAACTGAAATACTGTAACAGAACAATTGCATAAACACAGCTCTGCCTCTCCCTGCCTCGCAGTTCAGATCTGACATAGTGGAGGGGTTCAACTCCTGGTACGATATACTGTCAAATGTGGTCCCGGACTAGGTTTACCTGGATACCCTGGATACCTGCTCGTGACTAATATGCTAATAGTTGGCTGGGCCCTGCCTCCAGCACAGATCCTGGAACGCAAGTACAATCTAAACGTTTCGATTCGTCACAGAAATTGCTGGTTTAATTCTGATTGGTTGCGGAAACTGATGGGTTGTGTCTAATTGGTCGCAGAATATAATGACTTAAGCCCGAGCCAAAACACAGATGGGTAAAGCCATTTTTGTTTGGGGGGGGGGTAAAATAAAACAGAGTACCAGTTGGGACATATTTCCAATCAATTTTTTCTGGAAAACTATGAATAAACATCTGAGCTTTGTAGAACAAAAAACTGATTGATTAGCGGCGACCAACCAGCCATCCAAAGCCAAGGTGTGGTGGCGATACTACCTTAAAGAGATGAGCGCTGTTGATGAAAGTGGGAGGGGGAAATGCAAATATATTCCCGGCATTTAAGGCAGAAAACACATGCATAATACATCAGGACTTGGTGCTTGTTGTGTCTGTGGAACACTGTGTTTGTTGGTCTCTGCTGTGTCTGTTGGTCTCCGCTGTGTCTGTTGGTCTCCGCTGTGTCTGTTGGTCTCCGCTGTGTCTGTGGAACACTGTGTCTGTTGGTCTCTGCTGTGTCTGTTGGTCTCTGCTGTGTTTGTTGGTCTCTGTTGTGTCTGTGGAACACTGTGTCTGTTGGTCTCTGCTGTGTCTGTTGGTCTCTGCTGTGTCTGTTGGTCTCTGCTGTGTCTGTTGGTCTCTGCTGTGTCTGTTGGTCTCCGCTGTGTCTGCTGGTCTCTGTTGTGTCTGTGGAACACTGTGTCTGTTGGTCTCTGCTGTGTCTGTTGGTCTCCGCTGTGTCTGTTGGTCTCTGCTGTGTCTGTTGGTCTCTGCTGTGTCTG
Source organism: Dallia pectoralis (assembly GCA_029465975.1). Classification (NCBI taxonomy): domain Eukaryota; kingdom Metazoa; phylum Chordata; class Actinopteri; order Esociformes; family Umbridae; genus Dallia; species Dallia pectoralis. The sequence continues at coordinate 26,015,952 of CM055731.1, read as the reverse complement.
TTGGTCTCTGCTGTGTCTGTTGGTCTCTGCTGTGTCTGTTGGTCTCCGCTGAGTCTATTTGGTCTCCGCTGTGTCTGTTGGTCTCTGCTGTGTCTGTTGGTCTCTGCTGTGTCTGTTGGTCTCTGCTGTGTCTGTTGGTCTCCGCTGTGTCTGTTGGTCTCCGCTGAGTCTATTTGGTCTCCGCTGTGTCTGTTGGTCTCTTCTGTGTCTGTTGGTCTCTGCTGTGTATGTTGGTCTCTGCTGTGTCTGTTTAGTCTCCGCTGTGTCTGTTGGTCTCTGCTGTGTCTGTTGGTCTCTGCTGTGTCTGTTGGTCTCTGCTGTGTTTGTTGGTCTCTGCTGTGTCTGTTGATCTCCGCTGTGTCTGTTTGCTCTCTGCTGTGTCTGTTGGTCTCTGCTGTGTCTGTTGGTCTCTTCTGTTGGTCTCTGCTGTGTCTGTTGGTCTCTGCTGTGTCTGTTGGTCTCTGCTGTGTCTGTTGGTCTCTGCTGTGTCTGTTGGTCTCTGCTGTGTCTGTTGGTCTCTGCTGTGTCTGTTGGTCTCTGCTGTGTCTGTTGGTCTCTGCTGTGTCTGTTTGCTCTCTGCTGTGTCTGTTGGTCTCACTGTGTCTGTTGGTCTCTGCTCTGTCTGTTGGTCTCTGCTGTGTCTGTGGACCACTGTGTCTGTTGGTCTCTGCACGTTTGGCAGTCCAGCATCAGACAAGCATCTCTGGGTCAAAAATCTGTGTCTTTTTAATATGTATAAATTTGCTCTCCTTAAGTAACATTTATTGAAGCTGGCTGTATTTATCAGTGTTTATACGAAGCTAGATCTGTGTGTGTTCTCTAGATACTCTGCTATGTTTCTCTGACACCAACTGTTTCTTTCTAAAGCTAGTTGTTTGTATTTATGTTTCTCTGAAACCACTGTGAGCATCGTTTTTTAAGTGCTTATCTGTGTGTCTAAAGGTATCTAACGGTATTGCTGTGTGTTGGACGAAACAAGGTTTTCCAGCTTGTCTTTTTAAAAGTAACATGTAACTTTTCTCCAATACTTGCTCTTTCACTGTTCTTGAAAGTTTATGTATAAACTTAAACATAAATCATTTATTTTTTACATTCTCCCCAAACCCCCAGATCTTATATGGTCTAAACCTTCTAAAGTAACATAAAAATGTCGCCTCAAAGGAAGATTAAACATACTGTAGTTAGGAAGACTTTCTGACATTTAGTGGTTGTGATATGAGCGGCTGTCTGTTACACTGGACCTGTGTGCTTTATCGCTCTTCAGTCGCTCTTCTTTTTCCACAAAATAAAGGAACGTAGACGATAAGGTGTGATGTTGCCGATTTTGTACGTGGGGTGGCTAGACACGTTTCTTTTTCCGGTGGGCTTAACCCTATTCATTTAATGGAATTCTCATGTCGTTTCTTCTCATAATACTTCATTTAACCGATTCATGTTTCATAACAGATTCATGACGTGTTAAATTCATATTCTTGGAGAAACAGATGAGGTCAGGAAATGCGTTCGAGGACTAATGTGCAGAAGCAATTGGTGTTCACTCACAAAACACAGGACCGTTTTTCCCCGGTAAGCATGATTACTCGAACAGATGTATATTAATTTTACACACAAACTAATGCACTTACACCAAATTACATCAGTTAAAATATTCAGTCTACAACGCTAAGAGGTCGAGAGTTAGGGGACCTGTGCCATTGCCAAACATATCTCAATGTGTGTTTTAATCTGTCCAGCTACCCATCAGGATGCAGAAAACCAATATACAAACCCACTATATGTGCACATGGTATGTTTCTTTGAATGGTAAGTGTCTGCTAAGTGATTAAAATGCAACTGACGTTACCCAGAACCCTTTGAGTGGGCGTTTCTCAGGGAAGATGTGTGTGTGTGTGTGTGTGTGTGTGTGTGAATATATCATAATTACAGTATTGTGTAGTATGTTCTTTGCAATATCAATTGTTTTTTGGGATCTTCCATTAACATTAGCTTGGTGTTTCTCTTGGGTAGATCTCCAGGGTGGATATGGTTTCCAGTTGTAAATAAATGACAACCTGAGGAGACATTTTAAACGTTTGACTATTCGCTGGTTTTGGAGCTCCGGTCTTCAGTGTGACAGACAGACTGGCTCTAATTATGCTCATCCTGTTTGGGGGGTGGGGCTTTAACACCCCTCCTTACATATCCCCCACACCCCCCCCACATCCTCCCTTTATTCATCTCTCTCTCTTTTTTGAGGCTGAAACGGTTGTCATGGAAACGTGGCGTGAGCCAAGCATATCACCCCCCCACATACCCCAACCCTTTAAATGTAATTAACATGTGGGGTGATTTATTCCTTATTTTGGGAGGGGTAGGTGTTAATATTTGATTTTTTCCACCATCTCTCAATCGTCACCCAAAATACTGTTCTTTAGAAAACCGTTTTACGGATTATATTTTAGGAAGATTAATGAGAAGTTGGAAATGGAAAACTTCAAATGAATCCCGTGCCAGTTGGTTTGCATTGGGTACATGGTTATTGCCATATTGAAGCTGATACTTCCAGACTACACATCCATCAACAGGCAGAAACTATCTGCTGTTATGTTCATCACAGAAACTAAAGCCTCTCTGAAATTAGACAATTTACGTATTCACATGAAGAAAAATGGGTAAATGTTCTCACCAAAAGAGAGAATAAAGCCTGCTCTTTTATGCTACATACAGAACGCTTTGGCATGGCTAAAATATAAATAGTCGTTCCAGAACACAAATACTTGTCATTTTGTGAGGACGCTGTAGGTATATAGCCGACACAATCAGACGCTATTATCCTGGCTCATTAGTCAGACGACAAGTGTTCTCTAGGTGTTGAGAGGAGGGCTTGATCTCACAGGAGGTGGAGGAAAGGGGGCGTTCTAAATCACTACCCTATTCCCTGAACAGTGCCCTAATTCCACCAATGGAGCCCTGGAAGAAAAAGGGCACCGCAAAGGGTATAGAAAGCCATTTGGGACACAGGGAGGGGGACCAGGTGAAGACGGGCATTCAGCCGGAACCAGAACACCACAGCCATGTTGATTCGCTGAAGCCAATTAATTCAGACCGTGGCGGCAAAGTCTGAACACTAAAACACAACTGAGAGGGATCTAGTCTGGGCAGGTTGGGATTGGCTGAACAGTAAAACACAACTGAGAGGGATCTAGTCTGGGCAGGTTGGGATTGGCTGAACACTAAAACACAACTGAGAGGGATCTAGTCTGGGCAGGTTGGGATTGGCTGGCCACCAGGGATTTGGGAGAGACCCTCCCAATTCAACCTGACCTCCACCCAGGAGATCTTAGAGCTTTTCTCGGGCCTCATGTGAATCCATTAACATGTATCTGTTGAGACAAATGTATTCTACTTCTTTATAAGTAAAAAAACTGTGAATGTCAACCAGGTGAGGTCAACTCTGTGTCTTGTTATCTGGGCGAGGAAAATTATCTGTCTTGGCTTGGGGGTATAGTTAAAGTTAGGGTTGGGGGTTAGGTTTAGGACTAGATATAGGGGTTAGGTTTAGGACAAGGGTTGGGGCAGATACGGTGGGGAGGTTACAGATACAGTGGAGAGGTGGCAGATACAGTGGGGAGGTTGCAGATACAGTAGGGAGGTGGCAGATACAGTAGGGAGGTTACAGATACAGTGGGGAGGTGGCAGATACAGTGGGGAGGTGGCAGATACAGTGGGGAGGTGGCAGATACAGTGGGGAGGTGGCAGATACAGTGGGGAGGTGGCAGATACAGTGGGGAGGTGGCAGATACAGTGGGGAGGTGGCAGATACAGTGGGGAGGTGGCAGATACAGTGGGGAGGTTGCAGATACAGTGGGGAGGTGGCAGATACAATGGGGAGGTTACAGATACAGTGGGGAGGTGGCAGATACAGTGGGGAGGTTGCAGATACAGTAGGGAGGTGGCAGATACAGTGGGGAGGTGGCAAATACAGTGGGGAGGTTGCAGATACAGTAGGGAGGTGGCAGATACAGTGGGGAGGTTGCAGATACAGTAGGGAGGTGGCAGATACAGTGGGGAGGTGGCAGATACAGTGGGGAGGTTGCAGATACAGTAGGGGGTGGCAGATACAATGGGGAGGTTACAGATACAGTGGGGAGGTGGCAGATACAGTGGGGAGGTTGCAGATACAGTGGGGAGGTTGCAGATACAGTGGGGAGGTTGCAGATACAGTGGGGAGGTTGCAGATACAGTGGGGAGGTTGCAGATACAGTGGGGAGGTGGCAGATACAGTGGGGAGGTGGCAGATACAGTGGGGAGGTGGCAGATACAGTGGGGAGGTGGCAGATACAGTGGGGAGGTGGCAGATACAGTGGGGAGGTTGCAGATACAGTGGGGAGGTGGCAGATACAGTGGGAGGTTACAGATACAGTGGGGAGGTGGCAGATACAGTGGGGAGGTGGCAGATACAGTGGGAGGTGGCAGATACAGTGGGAGGTTACAGATACAGTGGGGAGGTGGCAGATGCAGTGGGGAGGTTACAGATACAGTGGGGAGGTGGCAGATACAGTGGGGAGGTGGCAGATACAGTGGGGAGGTGGCAGATACAGTGGGGAGGTGGCAGATACAATGGGGAGGTGGCAGATACAGTGGGGAGGTTACAGATACAGTGGGGAGGTGGCAGATACGGTGGGGAGGTGGCAGATACAGTGGGGAGGTGGCAGATACAGGGGGAGGTTACAGATACAGTGGGGAGGTGGCAGATACGGTGGGGAGGTGGCAGATACAGTGGGGAGGTGGCAGATACAGTGGGGAGGTGGCAGATACAGTGGGGAGGTGGCAGATACAGTGGGGAGGTGGCAGATACAGTGGGGAGGTGGCAGATACAGTGGGGAGGTTGCAGATACAGTAGGGAGGTGGCAGATACAATGGGGAGGTTACAGATACAGTGGGGAGGTGGCAGATACAGTGGGGAGGTTACAGATACAGTGGGGAGGTGGCAGATACAGTGGGGAGGTTGCAGATACAGTAGGGAGGTGGCAGATACAGTGGGGAGGTGGCAAATACAGTGGGGAGGTTGCAGATACAGTAGGGAGGTGGCAGATACAGTGGGGAGGTTGCAGATACAGTAGGGAGGTGGCAGATACAGTGGGGAGGTGGCAGATACAGTGGGGAGGTTGCAGATACAGTAGGGAGGTGGCAGATACAATGGGGAGGTTACAGATACAGTGGGGAGGTGGCAGATACAGTGGGGAGGTTACAGATACGGTGGGGAGGTGGCAGATACAGTGGGGAGGTGGCAGATACAGTGGGGAGGTGGCAGATAGAGTAGGGAGGTTACAGATACGGTGGGGAGGTGGCAGATACAGTGGGGAGGTGGCAGATACAGTGGGGAGGTGGCAGATACAGTGGGGAGGTGGCAGATACAGTGGGGAGGTGGCAGATACAGTGGGGAGGTTGCAGATACAGTGGGGAGGTGGCAGATACAGTGGGGAGGTGGCAGATACAGTGGGGAGGTTACAGATACGGTGGGGAGGTGGCAGATACAGTGGGGAGGTGGCAGATACAGTGGGGAGGTGGCAAATACAGTGGGGAGGTGGCAGATACGGTGGGGAGGTGGCAGATACGGTGGGGAGGTGGCAGATACAGTAGGGAGGTGGCAGATACAATGGGGAGGTTACAGATACAGTGGGGAGGTGGCAGATACAGTGGGGAGGTTACAGATACAGTGGGGAGGTGGCAGATACAGTGGGGAGGTGGCAGATACAGTGGGGAGGTGGCAGATACAGTGGGGAGGTTACAGATACGGTGGGGAGGTGGCAGATACAGTGGGGAGGTGGCAAATACAGTGGGGAGGTGGCAAATACAGTGGGAGGTGGCAGATACAGTAGGGAGGTGGCAGATACAATGGGGAGGTGGCAGATACAATGGGGAGGTGGCAGATACAGTGGGGAGGTTACAGATACGGTGGGGAGGTGGCAGATACAGTGGGGAGGTGGCAAATACAGTGGGGAGGTGGCAAATACAGTGGGGAGGTGGCAGATACAGTAGGGAGGTGGCAGATACAATGGGGAGGTGGCAGATACAGTGGGGAGGTGGCAGATACAGTGGGGAGGTTACAGATACAGTGGGGAGGTGGCAGATACAGTGGGGAGGTGGCAGATACAGTGGGGAGGTTACAGATACGGTGGGGAGGTGGCAGATACAGTGGGGAGGTGGCAAATACAGTGGGGAGGTGGCAAATACAGTGGGGAGGTGGCAGATACAGTAGGGAGGTGGCAGATACAATGGGGAGGTGGCAGATACAATGGGGAGGTGGCAGATACAATGGGGAGGTGGCAAATACAGTGGGGAGGTGGCAGATACAGTGGGGAGGTGGCAGATACGGTGGGGAGGTGGCAGATACAGTGGGGAGGTGGCAGATACAGTGGGGAGGTGGCAGATACAGTGGGGAGGTGGCAGATACAGTGGGGAGGTGGCAGATACAGTGGGGAGGTGGCAGATACAGTGGGGAGGTGGCAGATACAGTGGGGAGGTTACAGATACAGTGGGGAGGTGGCAGATACAGTGGGGAGGTGGCAGATACAATGGGGAGGTGGCAAATACAGTGGGGAGGTGGCAGATACGGTGGGGAGGTGGCAGATACAGTGGGGAGGTGGCAAATACAGTGGGGAGGTGGCAGATACAGTGGGGAGGTTACAGATACAGTGGGAGGTGGCAGATACAGTGGGGAGGTGGCAGATACAGTGGGGAGGTTACAGATACGGTGGGGAGGTGGCAGATACAGTGGGAGGTGGCAAATACAGTGGGGAGGTGGCAAATACAGTGGGAGGTGGCAGATACAGTAGGGAGGTGGCAGATACAATGGGGAGGTGGCAGATACAATGGGGAGGTGGCAGATACAATGGGGAGGTGGCAAATACAGTGGGGAGGTGGCAGATACAGTGGGGAGGTGGCAGATACGGTGGGGAGGTGGCAGATACGGTGGGGAGGTGGCAGATACAGTAGGGAGGTGGCAGAATACAATGGGGAGGTTAAAGATACAGTGGGGAGGTGGCAGATACAGTGGGGAGGTTACAGATACAGTGGGGAGGTGGCAGATACAGTGGGGAGGTGGCAGATACAGTGGGGAGGTGGCAGATACAGTGGGGAGGTTACAGATACGGTGGGGAGGTGGCAGATACAGTGGGGAGGTGGCAGATACAGTGGGGAGGTGGCAGATACAGTGGGGAGGTGGCAGATACAGTGGGAGGTGGCAGATACAGTGGGGAGGTGGCAGATACAGTGGGGAGGTGGCAGATACAGTGGGGAGGTGGCAGATACAGTGGGGAGGTTGCAGATACAGTGGGGAGGTGGCAGATACAGTGGGGAGGTGGCAGATACAGTGGGGAGGTGGCAGATACAGTGGGGAGGTGGCAGATACAGTGGGGAGGTTACAGATACAGTGGGGAGGTGGCAGATACAGTGGGGAGGTGGCAGATACAGTGGGGAGGTGGCAGATACAGTGGGGAGGTGGCAGATACAGTGGGGAGGTGGCAGATACAGTGGGGAGGTGGCAGATACAATGGGGAGGTGGCAGATACAGTGGGAGGTTACAGATACAGTGGGGAGGTGGCAGATACAGTGGGGAGGTGGCAGATACAGTGGGGAGGTGGCAGATACAGTGGGGAGGTTACAGATACAGTGGGGAGGTGGCAGATACGGTGGGGAGGTGGCAGATACAGTGGGGAGGTGGCAGATACAGTGGGGAGGTGGCAGATACAGTGGGGAGGTGGCAGATACAGTGGGGAGGTTACAGATACAGTGGGGAGGTGGCAGATACAGTGGGGAGGTGGCAGATACAGTAGGGAGGTGGCAGATACAGTGGGGAGGTGGCAGATACAGTGGGGAGGTGGCAGATACAGTGGGGAGGTGGCAGATACAGTGGGGAGGTGGCAGATACAGTGGGGAGGTGGCAGATACAGTGGGGAGGTTACAGATACGGTGGGGAGGTGGCAGATACAGTGGGGAGGTGGCAGATACAGTGGGGAGGTGGCAGATACAGTGGGGAGGTGGCAGATACAATGGGGAGGTGGCAGATACAGTGGGGAGGTTACAGATACAGTGGGGAGGTGGCAGATACAGTGGGGAGGTGGCAGATACAGTGGGGAGGTGGCAGATACAGTGGGGAGGTTACAGATACAGTGGGGAGGTGGCAGATACGGTGGGGAGGTGGCAGATACAGTGGGGAGGTGGCAGATACAGTGGGGAGGTGGCAGATACAGTGGGGAGGTTACAGATACAGTGGGGAGGTGGCAGATACAGTGGGGAGGTGGCAGATACAGTAGGGAGGTGGCAGATACAGTAGGGAGGTGGCAGATACAGTGGGGAGGTGGCAGATACAGTGGGGAGGTGGCAGATACAGTGGGGAGGTGGCAGATACAGTGGGGAGGTGGCAGATACAGTGGGGAGGTGGCAGATACAGTGGGGAGGTGGCAGATACAGTGGGGAGGTTGCAGAATTTCGGTAAATAATACTTCATGCCACTTTGGCCCTTCAGTGGTGAATACAGTCTCTCACATCAGCCTCCGGTAGTGTAATGGCACCTTATGGACGGTGTAATGTGCTGCAGGAAAGAACAGACAGATCAGAGGGTCTATTGTGTCATGCTTCAACACACCAATAAACGGCTGACTGTTTCCAGCAGTGTCATCAACTCACGTCTGTATCTGGCTGATTCACCGTTTTCCCCGTCATCGAATGACTTCACAAAGACCCAGGGCTTTCTTCTTCTCCTCGATATCAAGACCAAAGTGCAGAGCTTCACGCCATCGTCTGTCTCCCTCAGCGGCGACGGTCGAGTGGAACAAAAATAAATAAATAACTAAAAACCTCCCAAAAGGAAGAGAGTCCGAAGTCGTGACGTGGTGGAGCGACGCAGAGCGGGAGCCAGATATATATTAACCTCATTTCTCTGCTGCCTCGCTCTTCGTCTAGATTGTTTTGGTCGCTCGTCTCTGTGATGCCACGGGCGGAAGGTCTGTGTCGGGCAAATACTCGATCTGGATGCTCTGAAACCAGGAGCATCGTAGTGCCTGGAGGTGGCACATTTTAAGGGAAGGGGGGGGGGGTTACAACAGCTAAACCAAGAACATCTCTCAGCGTAGAACTTTCCGGAGGTTCCATTAACACATAGGCATTGTGGCAAGTCTGAGAGGATCTGCTGTTTTTTCGTATTGACTCGGCTTTTGCCTAGGAGTGGGGAAAAAAGGGTGCATATTTTTGCGGTTTCGCCGTAACGAGGAGGACATCAGATTTATAATCTCTCTCTCGCTCTCTGTCGCATTGCAGATTTTTACAACTTGGACAACACAACTCTCAAGGTTGTTAATCAAACTGAGGATTAATTTCGGGGATTAAACATATGTCTGTGTCACGGATAGCAAAGTGTACTTAGCTGGATGCGAGTTGACATACCTCTCTCTCTTTGATGTATTCTCCCTGTCACAGCCGAGCCATGGGAGGAGAAACGAGGAGAGACGAGGAGAGACGAACAGGGGAGAAGAGCAGAATGAAACGCTCCATCTTGACTGCCTTCTCCTGCCTCCTAGTGCCTCCTTGTGCCCTGACGTTCACGTCCACAGAGGCACATCGTTCACTAACAACGGGTGAATTCCCGGGTCTTTGGCGATCTGGAGCTTTCGACAGTGACTGATGGACAGAGGGTCCGGTGGGCTCTGCTGCCTGGCCAGACTGGATATGTAGCTAAAGAATGGGATTGATAATGTTGCTGGAGGGCTAACTGCCATTAGAACGGCATGAACTAACAGTTTTATTCTCCACCAGGCCTCCATAGAAGGAAAAGGACTGGCCACCCATTGGAGCCTGGTTCCCCTCTAGGTTTCTGCTTTTTAAAGAAAAAATGTATATTCTTGAAATGAGCAAACACAAATCCACAAGTTGGGTGAGATGAATTTACTTGTAACAAGAGAAATAAATGATCTAACAGCTACATAGTCTAGTTGTTGTACAAACAGAATTCAGAACCTGCTATACATTATTGTTTTTATGAATTATCTGGGAGAAATGTTTTCATATATTAAATTATGTAAATAGATTGTTTTGTCAACCAGGCCACCAGACTGATGAAGTACTTTCCCTGATCAGGGAAGACTTAAGTTAAGGCCTTAGCTGGGTTTGGGTCCAGCTTTTTCCTCTGCGTTTACAGGGCTTACACAGTTTGCCACTCAGTATTGGGTGGTGTTTAACTTTAAACTTCGTAACTTTGAAATTAAATAAATGAAAAGGTAATTAAACGACCTATTGTTGCGTGGTATATATTCTGCTATTCCACTTGGCTTTTCCCCGTCATCAGCACTGTCAGTTAGTAGGTATGATGACCATCCAGAATACATGGACCTTCACATCACCTCACACAGGGTGACCCCATTACCTCACACAGGGTGACCCCATTACCTCACACAGGGTGACCCCATTACCTCACACAGGGTATCACCTCACACAGGGTGACCCCATTACCTCACACAGGGTGACCCCATCACCTCACACAGGGTGACCCCATTACCTCACACAGGGTATCACCTCACACAGGGTGACCCCATTACCTCACACAGGGTATCACCTCACACAGGGTATCACCTCACACACGGTGACCCCATCACCTCACACAGGGTGACCCCATCACCTCACACAGGGTATCACCTCACACAGGGTATCACCTCACACAGGGTGACCCCATAACCTCACACAGGGTGACCCCATAACCTCACACAGGGTGACCCCATTACCTCACACAGGGTATCACCTCACACAGGGTGACCCCATAACCTCACACAGGGTGACCCCATTACCTCACACAGGGTATCACCTCACACAGGGTGACCCGATCACCTCACACAGGGTATCACCTCACACAGGGTGACCCCATCACCTCACACAGGGTATCACCTCACACAGGGTATCACCTCACACAGGGTATCACCTCACACAGGGTATCACCTCACACAGGGTATCACCTCACACAGCGTATCACCTCACACAGGCTATCACCTCACACAGGGTATCACCTCACACAGGGTGACCCCATCACCTCACACAGGGTGACCCCATAACCTCACACAGGGTATCACCTCACACAGGGTGACCCCATCACCTCACACAGGGTGACCCCATCACCTCACACAGGGTGAACCCATCACCTCACACAGGGTGACCCCATCACCTCACACAGGGTGAACCCATCACCTCACACAGGGTAACCCCATCACCTCACACAGGGTAACCCCAGCACCTCACACAGGGTGACCCCATCACCTCACACAGGGTGACCCCATCACATCACCTCACACAGGGTGACCCCATCACATCACCTCACACAGGGTGAACCCATCACATCACCTCACACAGGGTGAACCCATCACCTCACACAGGATAACCACACTACTTCCCAGAGGGTTAGAGCAAATATATATTCATAACCCCAAACAATTGGATGAACTAGGGTCCCCTGAATGTGTCCACAAGAAAGTTTTTTTAGAAAGAAAACTAAATGAATACACCCCAGACGGGTAGGAAAATCTATCTTTAAACCAGAGTTGTTTTTGCAGTTTAAAGACTCCATGTTCCCTACATCTGACCAGGTGTTTATGGTGTCCCCATGTCTGCTATCTGCTATGGTCAAAAGTAGTGCCCTATGCAGGAAACGGGGTACCATTTGGGAGACGGCCCAGCTGGCTGGAGGCTAGGAGACAGGAAGGATCTGAACTAGTTGTGTGATTGATAGTGGACCCCAGACCCCTGTGGCTCCCTGCTGCCTGCACAGCCCTGCCATTAGACAGCCCCTGGTTAAATAACACGCAAGCTGATTGGGCGTCTCTACCGGCGCAGTGTGTCTATGTGTCATACAGCAGTGTGTCATACAGCAGTGTGTCATACAGCAGTGTGTCATACAGCAGTGTGTCATACAGCAGTGTTTCATACAGCAGTGTGTCATACAGCAGTGTGTCATACAGCAGTGTGTCACACAGCAGTGTGTCATACAGCAGTGTGTCATACAGCAGTGTGTCATACAGCAGTGTGTCATACAGCAGTGTGTCATACAGCAGTGTTTCATACAGCAGTGTGTCATACAGCAGTGTGTCATACAGCAGTGTGTCATACAGCAGTGTGTCATACAGCAGTGTGTCATACAGCAGTGTGTCATACAGCAGTGTGTCATACAGCAGTGTGTCATACAGCAGTGTGTCATACAGCAGTGTGTCATACAGCAGTGTTTCATACAGCAGTGTTTCATACAGCAGTGTGTCATACAGCAGTGTGTCATACAGCAGTGTGTCATACAGCAGTGTGTCATACAGCAGTGTGTCATACAGCAGTGTGTCATACAGCAGTGTGTCATACAGCAGTGTGTCATACAGCAGTGTGTCATACAGCAGTGTGTCATACAGCAGTGTGTCATACAGCAGTGTGTCATACAGCAGTGTGTCATACAGCAGTGTGTCATACAGCAGTGTGTCAAACAGCAGTGTGTCATACAGCAGTGTGTCATACAGCAGTGTGTCAAACAGCAGTGTGTCATACAGCAGTGTGTCATACAGCAGTGTGTCATACAGCAGTGTGTCTATGTATCATCATGTTCTCCTCTTCTCCTGTTCTGCATTCGTTCCTTCTCCACTCTTCCTTTGTCTTGTTTTTCTCATTGACTGGAAGAAATGAGAGACAGAGAGGAGCGCATGAGGAGTGTAGGAGTTAGAGGAGAAGAGGTCAAAAGGCAATAAAGGCGAGAGAAAGCGTGTGGCTGGGCTGGAAAACTATGGATGCGTATGCCAGGCTAACACTGTTGCTATGGGAATTGGGCTGTATTGTTCCCAAAACCATCCTTGCACCATACAAACAGAAATGTATCTGTGAGCTTCAAAGCATCCCTGATGAAGTCATTTGACAGAAAGTGACTGAGGTGCAAAAGAAAAACCTGTGATATTTACTATGCACAGTTTATTTGCTATTTTTGAATTTCTGTTAGTCTTCTACATCAAATCATTTTCGGTCGACACTTCCTCTTCCCTCGCTGTCGTCCATTACCAAGGTCTCTGTCAAATATGAGGCATTCGCCTCAGCACTCATTTCTATTCATGCGCTCCATCACACACACAGAGTGCTAATGGTTATAATGACAGCCAGACCCAAGCCTTATCAGAGGGCTTTATGAGGAAATGACATAAGCAACACACATACTAAACATTTTCATTCATTAACAATTCTGTGGTATTGTTTTGTTTTTTTGCCCACTTTAATGGTTTGAATTGATGCTAAACAAAGCAGTTTAAAGGACAATCTGTTGTTGCCGAAGCATAGCAAAAACTGGAAAATCGACAGGTTATTGTAAATCATTCAATACTAATATTGTGGTCAAATTATGGTTCTGAAGATGGAACGTTTGATCACTGCAATTTTAGGACAATTGTAGACACAGAGTTTTGGTCAATGGGGAAACTGCCTTTCATTACGCTGATAGTATTACCAATATTAGCACATTTATCTAGTCCTAATTGTGTTTATTCAGAGATTTCTAGAGAATCAATGTGAACCAAAAAGATTGAAAAAATATAGTAATATGATGAACAAAACAGATTGAATATATAACATATAATACGAATATACTGTAATATAATAACAGTATTATAAAGCCCAGGTTTAGAAAATATTTAGTTTAGTTCGTGTGGTGTGTGGGTGTATAACAGCAGAATAAACAATGCGAAAAAAACTGTTTCATATATTTTTTTTCATGTATTTCAACCTTTAGACACCATCACCATCCTGATTGGTTGTTGAATAATAGCTAATTATCCATTGGTTAAACTCTCCACCACATATAGCTCCGCCCAATTCTGTGTCTTTTTCGGGTCTGGAATGTACCAGACTTCTAAAGAACACGGTGTTGGCTCCGCCCTGGTTGCCGGGGGAACACTGGGTGAATATTCCGGATTTCCTCAGCAGATCTTGAAGCAGGTAATCTTGAAGTCCCCTCTGATACGAACGTAGGTAATGACATCCAGGTCGTGCCGGTTGGGGAACTGAAACTCCTGTCCGTCGGGCAACTCCACTTCAAACACGTCCCCTGTCAGCTTCAGAACAATCTGGATGAGAGATTTGAGAGAGAAAAGGGCATTCGTTTAGCCATTTTGTAACACATTAGCTCATAGTTGGCTCCCGGGGCCCCCATTCAATTCACAACACTTCAGAAATACAGATGGAAGCTCGAACATGATATGTACATGAGGGAAAATGAAGGGGCACGCTGAAGGCCTTGCTCAGTAACACATTCACTGTCACCCTGTCTGTATCAGAACAATAAACAAGGTTAATAAATACAGCAGAATGTCCTCAATATACTTTTCTCCTTTCTTTTTTGAAATGTTACACAAATTTCCCCTGGCGTAATAAACAACTGCAGTATTTGTACCTCGGCTGTCACCCGTCCCCGTTTGGTGCCCCCATCTCGTCAGGACGTTCCCCCTCACCTTGACAGATGTGCCCTTCTCCAGGTTTAGGATTTTCTCTCTCTTCTCCACTTCCCAGCAGCCCCCAGTCCTCGTGTTGCAGACCAGCATTGGCCCGTCTGTGTTGTTGCCAAAACGTGGGTTGAAATGCAAAGCCAGGTTGTTGTTGTCTGTGCCCAGGTCAATTTGGAACCTGCCAACGTAGGAAATCCCTAGATGAACCAGTCCGTAATCCGGAAAACCAGCGCGTGTCGGAATTACGTTAACATTAATTGATCTTACTTTAAGCCGATACCAAATTGCTATTTCGTTAATTTTCTACTGTTTTCTACGCTTTTAAATAATGTTATGGGTCATCTGTCAAAACCGGCAACTTGATGTGTACGAACCTCTCTGCGTTCTTCGTTATCTTCCCCTTTACTTGGAGACGATCACCAGCTCGCAGTTTCACGTTCTTCAACTCCAGCTCCTAGTCACAATCAGACGGCATATTGGATCTGTCTTTTAAATTGTCATGTTTGGTTCGGTTCATGTTATATTTTTCAAACGGTTTAATCCTAGTTTCTGATCCTCGTTTAAATTACACTTTACATTCTGTGTCCTTCAATCAAACAACGTTGTCAACACAGTCAACTGTCTGATCCTGTTTAAATACAGATATACAGCTACGATAACTTCTACTACAATAACTTCTACTACAAAGACTTGTCGAAGACTTTGTAGTCAACATGTACATTTTAAAGCTCATACGATGTGTAACCCCGTCAATAAAAGTATCGGCACATAAAACTTAAAGACACTTACCATAGGGGAGGTCATGTTGTGTGGATCTGGCTTGTTTGTGCTCTGGCCAGGAGTTGGACTAGGTTGGATACAACAAGAGAGGTCTGTTTCCTGAGGTCCTCTGGAGAGATCAAAAGGTGCTGAGTTCAAACTCTCCTTTTATGTGACTAACTAGTTTCTTGAGAAGAATTTGACCCAATGACGTAAGAGTTCATATCTGGGTTAATCAATATTACTCTCTGATAAGTGTGACGAGATTTAGATACCTGTCTGCCTTGATGATACAAGGAGAAGCTCGGCTGGGTCAGAATGGTTTCGGATCTATCCTTGCTGAATTGAGCCAGAATGGTTTCGGATCTATCACCTGCTGAAATGAGCCAGAATGGGTTATGATATCACTTGCTGAAATGAGCCAGAATGGGTTTGGATCTATCACCTGCTGAAACGAGCCAGAATGGGTTATGATCTATCACCGGCTGAAATGAGTCAGAATGGGTTCGGATCTATCACCTGCTGAAATGAGCCAGAATGGGTTATGATATCACTTGCTGAAATGAGCCAGAATGGGTTTGGATCTATCACCTGCTGAAACGAGCCAGAATGGGTTTGGATCTATCACCTGCTGAAACGAGCCAGAATGGGTTATGATCTATCACCTGCTGAAATGAGCCAGAATGGGTTCGGATCTATCACCGGCTGAAATGAGTCAGAATGGGTTCGGATCTATCACCTGCTGAAATGAGCCAGAATGGTTTCGGATCTATCACCTGCTGAAATGAGCTAGAATGGGTTCGGATCTATCACCTGCTGAAATGAGTCAGAATGGGTTCGGATCTATCACCTGCTGAAATGAGCCAGAATGGTTTCGGATCTATCACCTGCTGAAATGAGCTAGAATGGGTTCGGATCTATCACCTGCTGAAATGAGTCAGAATGGGTTCGGATCTATCACCTGCTGAAATGAGCCAGAATGGGTTTTTAACATTCTTACAATAATGACTGTGACTATTCCACTTGTTTAATAATAACATAATTGACCTAATAAGGCATTTTGCTGTTCTGCATTGATCCAGACACTCACACCCAAAACTCTGATGTTGGATCAAAGTCTCTATTTGGTCAACGATCAGCTGCTTAAATGGCAATCTGTCTTTAAGGAGGTCTATACTATGTACCAATCAGAATGTGATTCAATCAAACCAGACAGAGCAATGTTTACAGAGACATCTTAGATTATACCGTAAAGGTAAAAGCTAGAAGAGGACTTGCTGCCTCTCTATGTTTCTTCCAGTGTGAAACAATTTCCTGTGTCTCTTGTTGTTTATGTTTTTAGCCTGGGTACGGTATTTGTTAAAGCAGTTTGGTTTATAAAAAAACTATACACTTGATTGTTGGAGTAGTAGAAATCAAGCAACACAGAGAGACAGTAAGATGTATTTGCCAGGCTTTATATTGGTTATATTGTTATGCACCAGTTTCCATCTCTACTGTTTCACTGCTGTCACTGAGTGCAAAGCCTAGATGATTTATTTCTATTTTTTCTATTACTGTAAGATTAACGGCAGTGTATATTTGAATGTTTTAAAAGCACTGTTGCATATAACATCAAATGAATAATTATTTTGTAACAGTATGTAGCAGCCAGGTCCTGATCAAATCCATCGGGGATTACGTTCAGTTAAATCGTGTAGCATTGCATTTAGAAAAATATGTTTTTAGAATTTAACGAAGTGCCTCATTCCCATTTCAGCCAGTGGCGCGCTGGGAATCAGTGACTTGGTTATTCATTTGTAAATTAAACCAAAAAATAACACCAGCGATGTGCTTGTGTCAACGCATTTTTTACCATCTCAGGTTAAATTTGCATTGCGGGTTACTTGCATAGCTTACAGTACCTTGTACATCAAACTTACTTTAGCATGAACGTAATTAGCCGTGCTTGATTGCACCTCTGAGGAGACTATAGAAGAAAATTAGCAGAAAATATTCAATGTAATTCTTTAGAGAATAAGCATGGCCCATGAATAAATGATCTGTTTTTGGGATTGTTTTTCACACAAAGTACAAAGACTAAAAGCAGTGTCAAACCCTTTTAATTCTATAAAATATAAATGCAAAAAGTAATATTGTATAAAAAAGTAAATGTCACTAATTTCCCATTGAAGCGAAAAGGGGTTTACCTGAATTAATCATTTTCAGACACGTTTCTTCCTGTTGTCAGACCATTTGACAAAACCAGCGTGATGTTTCCGAGGTTTGAAGCAGATCAGCACACTTGGCATCTGCGTTTCCAGTCTAGTAAAGCACATATCTATGTAACTGTTGACAGGCGGCATCCATCACAGAACAGAGAGACACTCCATTATGTCATCAGCTGGGCTTCACAGTGTGGCGGCGCTATAGTGGCCCAATATGACATGTTGGTGGGTTACAACCTATATCACCAGACGCTAGAAGTGTCACGCAGTGGTTCTCTCTGATGGTTAAAAGGGAGAGTGTGTGAGGGGAGAGTGTGTGAGGGAGAGTGTGTGAGGGAGAGTGTGTGAGGGAGAGTGTGTGAGGGAGAGTGTGTGATGGGAGAGTGTGTGAGGGAGAGTGTGTGATGGGAGAGTGTGTGAGGGAGAGTGTGTGAGGGGGAGTGTGTGAGGGGAGAGTGTGTGAGGGAGAGTGTGTGAGGGAGAGTTTGTGGGGAGAGTGTGTTGGGGAGAGTGTGTGAGGGAGAGTGTGTGAGGGAAAGTGTTGTGAGGGAGAGTGTGTGAGGGGAGAGTGTGTGAGGGAGAGTGTGTGAGGGGGAGTGTGTGAGGGAGAGTGTGTGAGGGAGAGTGTGTGAGGGAGAGTTTGTGGGGAGAGTGTGTTGGGGAGAGTGTGTGAGGGAGAGTGTGTGAGGGAAAGTGTTTTGAGGGAGAGTGTGTGAGGGGAGAGTGTGTGAGGGGGAGTGTGTGAGTGTGTGAGGGAGAGTGTGTGAGGGGGAGTGTGTGAGTGTGTGAGGGAGAGTGTGTGAGGGAGAGTGTGTGGGGGAGAGTGTGGGTGAGAGTGTGCGAGGGAGAGTGTGTGGGGGGAGAGTGTGTGAGAGTGTGTGAGGGAGAGTGTGTGAGGGAGAGTGTGTGAGTGAGTGTTTGTGAGGGTGAGTGTGTGGGGGAGAGTGTGTGAGGGGGAGTGTGTGGGGGAGAGTGTGTGGGGAGAGTGTGTGAGGGAGAGTGTGTGGGGGAGTGTGTGAGGGAGAGTGTGTGAGGGAGAGTGTGTGAGGGAGAGTGTGTGAGTGAGTGTTTGTGAGGGTGAGTGTGTGTGGGGGGGAGTGTGTGAGGGGAGAGTGTGTGAGGGAGAGTGTGTCTCAGTTCTGTGTGAGTTTTGTTATTTTTTGTCAAATATGAATTATAACTGTTACGTTTTCTTAGATTAATTCATCCTCTTCTCCCCAACCCCCCTTCCACATTAACTCTCCTCCCTCCCTGATCTCCCCCTCCCTGATCTCCCTCTCCTGCCTCCCTGATCTCCCTCTCCTCCCTCCCTGATCTCCCACTCCCTCCTCCCTGATCTCCCTCTCCTCCCTCCCTGATCTCCCTCTCCTCCCTGATCTCCCTCTCCTCCCTTCCCATGAACCTGATACTCAGAAAGCATCTCAGATATGAGGTGTTACTCCAGATAATGCTGAATACAATCCCATTGATATTCCTAGAACGACATTCCTTCTTTGAGACACTTCATCAATATCGGCCCGGAACATAACTTGATCATTTTTCCTTTCACTGTTTGGATAACTCCTCTTGGATGTTTGTTTTGGTTCATTTGGAAGAGATAAATATGAGAACCTAAATATTCAAAGGACCTGCAGATAGTTGGATAGTAAATGTGTCTTTTGTTTATTGCTTTAGCTCGGCCTGCAAATCCCAGGAGAGGAGGATTACTTGGTGTACAATATAAAAGTGTTTTTCTATTAGCCCAGTAGTGAAGCCAAACCTTATCAGAGGGAAAACACGAGAATTCAGTTATATTATGTAAAAAAGGGATGGTTCTCAAGATCTATTCACTGATGAAATTGGCTTGTTTACATCATGTAAATTAGAGTGAGCGTATCTAAAAGCATCTTCTGGTGTTTATTTTTATCACTAATTTACATGCAACAAGAAAACACCAATCCTACCCAAGTAATCCTCGAGCTAAGATGCCAGATTTATTTGGACAATTGGCTTGACAGATGTTTGGTGTTGGCAGATGTGCTTGTCTGCAGAGTTAGAACCTGCTCAATATGGCTGTCAATGGCTTGTCTTTGCTTGTCTGTTGCTGGTGTCTGTCAACATGAGCGCCAAACAAATGTCAATGGAATTCAGGCTGGCTCACAAGACAGACAAAATGTCTATTTGGTACAGTAATAGGAACGACAAAAGCCCTGATGAACTCTAAAATGTAAAATGTGGACCAAGACAGAACTCCTCAGTGGAGCAAAGACTCCACCTCATAACAAAGAAAATAAAAACTGCCATACTGATCGGAAACAACCCGGAGACTGAAACGTTCTGTCATTTGTACCAATCCTTCCTGGTTGTTTCCCATAATGCAATACGGCTGAACCTCTCACGACCCCGGGTCCCTTACGGTGGTGTCAGCACAGCCCCAGCAGCCTCCAGCTTTTTTATTTTCCTCGCTGCTACAGAGTTTTATTTGAGCTAATAAACACCTCCGGGTCCCTCGCCAGTGAGTCGTGTCGTGCTGGAATTGCAACATATATATATTCCGGCATTGTCAAGTCATTTAGATCGGCGTTTGATTCATGGTTCCGTATTTCGAGGATGGACCAGTCCGTGATCGCACCGGTGTGACAGCAGATCTTGTCACCTAGTAACGGGATGGAGGTGGTGGGAACAACTTTAGTTATTGAAAAATGTACAAACAAAGCTAATTCTTAAGAACAGTTAATTGCAGGCTTTTTTGATAGTGCATGGCCAGAGGGAACTTTAATGCTGTACTGTAATTATATACGTAATAAATATGTACATGTATATAATATATATATAATATATACTGATAAGCCAAAACATTATTACCATGTGGTTGGTTCTCTGTGTGCTATCAAAACAGCACCGACTTGTCGAGATATGGATTCTACAAGAACCCTGGAGATATGGACTCTACAAGAACCCTGGAGATATGGACTCTACAAGAACCACAGAGATATGGACTCTACAAGACCTCTGGTGATATGGACTCTACAAGACCCCTGGAGATATGGACTCTACAAGAACCACGGAGATATGGACTCTACAAGACCCCTGGAGATATGGACTCTACAAGATCCCTGGAGATATGGACTCTACAAGAACCGTGGATATATGGTCTCTACAAGAACCCTGGATATATGGACTCTACAAGACCACTGGAGATATGAACTCTACAAGACCTATGGAGATATGGACTCTACAAGACCCCTGGAGATATGGACTCTACAAAAACCCTGGAGATATGAACTCTACAAGACCTATGGAGATATGGATTCTACAAGACCTACGGAGATATGGACTCTACAAGACCTATGGAGATATGGACTCTACAAGACTTATGGTGATATGGATTCTACAAGACCCCTGGAGATATGGACTCTAAAAGACCACTGGAGATATGGACTCAACAAGACCCCTGGAGATATGAACACTACAAGACCTCTGGAGATATGGACTCTACAAGACCTATGGAGATATGGACTCTACAAGACCCCTGGAGATATGGACTCTACAAGACCCCTGGAGATATGGACTCTACAAGACCTCTGGTGATATGGACTCTATAAGACCTCTGGAGATATGGACTCTACAAGACCTCTGGAGATATGGACTCTACATGACACCTGGTGATATGGACTCTACAAGACCTCTGGAGATATGGACTCTACAAGACCTATGGAGATATGGACTCTACATGACACCTGATGATATGTACTCTACAAGACGTCTGGAGATATGGACTCTACAAGACCTCTGGAGATATGGACTCTACAAGACCCCTGAAGGTGTCCTGTGGTATCTGGCACAGACAGTGGTATGGTAATAATGTTTTGTATTAATATATAAATCTCATGTTATGCTAATTCCCTTTACTGAATAAGGTTCAATCAATCCCCAAGGAACATTTACATGTAAACATATCTTACTGGGTTATATAACCGTGAAAGACTAAGAACATTTTAATCACTCTCCAGTTAATGATTACCAAGAGAATTGTCATCTGTTGTAAAGGACAGATTGGAGCTCAAGACAAATCACTAATGTTTCATTTGAAATGTCAGCTGTCAAAATGCCCTGTTCACTGAGGTCATGTCAGCAAGCAAATGAGTTGTTATTGCACAACCATCACTAACCTGGCAAATGCTCTTCTAAACGCCATTGTAGAGATCCGAACAGTAAATTATTTAACATCAGGGAATCTGAAATACACAAGACAAAATCTGCATACCATAAACAGTAAGTTATAGTATAATAACATCTTATTACGTTGTTATGTATCAATAATTCAGTAAAGCACGGCCAGGCAAGCTGATTTGTAGAACACATTTTGTGCACCTTGGCATTTCAATGTGCTTTCCACTATTTGCCAGCCCTCCCCCCCAAAAAAGCAAATATCAGGCATACTTGAAATACATTTAGCATAAATGCAAAGCAGCGATGTTTGTCATTTTCATTCTCCATGAGGTTGGTCCGCTGTGTCCTCAAACATGTTATTTCTCCATTTAAAATACATCATTTAGTTTAACCAAGAGAGCATTACAGTTGTTTCTATCTTCCCACTGTCAGTCTCTAATTTCCACTCACAACGTTCTCAGTCAATAACTATTCCAGGACACTGAGACACTGTATTGGTCATTCAGAAATGCTTTATAGACAAACATCTTAAGTGTTCAACTATGTCATGCCTGTATGTCTCTGTTGTTGAGGCTGTAAATAGGTGAAAGTTAATTGTTTTGTCTGCAGTTGTTCAGTCTGTCAGAAAGCAACAGCTGGGTTCAAATGGAATTACAAAAAGGAACATGATGAATGGAACAGATCTGAACTTAAATCCCGGCTCTATTGCCGTAAATAAGATCTTTCTGATAAAGTGTAGTACCAGCTGATACAAATCTATTCTGCCTTTGTGAGCTTGAGAAGAAAAGAGGCTTAAGGAAAGAGTGAATTCTAGTCATATTTCCATCGTTGTCAGTGGAAAAAAAAAAAAATTATTTCAACATCGAAGGATGGAATTAGAATATGTCTTTGGAGTCCTTGACGAATCCATAAAGCTACTGACGATGTTCCAATAGAATTTGAATCTTCCTTTGGAATCCTCGAAGAATCCATAAAGCTACTGACGATGTTCCAATAGAATTTGAATCTTCCTTTGGAATCCTCGAAGAATCCATAAAGCTACTGACGATGTTCCAATGGAATTAAAGTTCCCCTTAAAATCCCCAATGTGTTTGACAGCGACTGATTCTCAAACTGTATCTGTTCATTACTATCTTACACCCATACCCCTCAAGACCTTGTATATAGAGCTCTTCCAGACTGTGTATTTTGGCTTTCAATTGAAACGTATACATTGAAGATTTTAAACATGGCATTTGTTTGTTGTTGAGACCACATGCTATTAATCTAAACAATTTTAGGCATTTTTTTTACTTTTAAATATAGTCGCATTATCTTTAAGACTGTAGCGTTCCCCAATTCACCTTGTGTTTGAGTCTCCAATATGTATCTCCATGTTTCCCTCCATCTCTCTGTCTCCATGTTTCCCTCCATCTCTCTGTCTCCATGTTCCCTCCATCACTCTGTCTCCATCTTTCCCTCCATCACTCTGTGTCTCCATGTTTCCCTCCATCTCTGTCTCTATGTTTCCCTCCATCTCTGTCTCCATGTTCCCTCCATCACTCTGTCTCCATCTTTAACTCCATCTCTCTGTCTCCATGGTCCCTCCATCATTCTGTCTCCATGTTTCCCTCCATCACTCTGTCTCCATGTTTCCCTCCATCTCTGTCTCCATGGTCCCTCCATCTCTCTGTCTCCATCTTTCACTCCATCTCTGTCTCCATGTTTCCCTCCATCACTCTGTCTCCATGTTTCCCTCCATCTCTGTCTCCATGTTTCCCTCCATCACTCTGTCTCCATCTTTAACTCCATCATTCTATCTCCATGTTCCCTCCATCTCTCTGTCTCCATGTTTCCCTCCATCACTCTGTCTCCATGGTCCCTCCATCACTCTGTCTCCATGTTTCCCTCCATCACTCTGTCTCCATGTTTCCCTCCATCTCTCTGTCTCCATCTTTCACTCCATCTCTCTGTCTCCATGTTTCCCTCCATCTCTCTGTCTCCATGTTTCCCTCCATCTCTGTCTCCATGTTTCCCTCCATCACTCTGTCTCCATCTTTAACTCCATCATTCTATCTCCATGTTTCCTCCATCATTCTGTCTCCATCTTTCCCTCCATCTCTCTGTCTCTATGTTTCCCTCCATCTCTGTCTCCATGTTTCCCTCCATCACTCTGTCTCCATGGTCCCTCCATCATTCTGTCTCCATCTTTCACTCCATCTCTCTGTCTCTATGTTTCCCTCCATCTCTCTGTCTCTATGTTTCCCTCCATCACTCTGTCTCCATCTTTAACTCCATCATTCTATCTCCATGTTTCCCTCCATCACTCTGTCTCCATGGTCCCTCCATCATTCTGTCTCCATCTTTCACTCCATCACTCTGTCTCCATGTTTCCCTCCATCTCTCTGTCTCCATGTTTCCCTCCATCACTCTGTGTCTCCATGGTCCCTCCATCATTCTGTCTCCATCTTTCACTCCATCACTCTGTCTCCATGTTTCCCTCCATCTCTGTCTCCATGTTTCCCTCCATCACTCTGTCTCCATGTTTCCCTCCATCTCTGTCTCCATGTTTCCCTCCATCACTCTGTCTCCATCTTTAACTCCATCATTCTATCTCCATGTTTCCCTCCATCACTCTGTCTCCATGTTTCCCTCCATCTCTCTGTCTCCATCTTTCACTCCATCTCTGTCTCCATGTTTCCCTCCATCTCTGTCTCCATGTTTCCCTCCATCTCTGTCTCCATGTTTCCCTCCATCTCTGTCTCCATGTTTCCCTCCATCTCTCTGTCTCCATCTTTCACTCCATCTCTGTCTCCATGTTTCCCTCCATCTCTGTCTCCATGTTTCCCTCCATCTCTGTCTCCATGTTTCCCTCCATCTCTGTCTCCATGTTTCCCTCCATCTCTCTGTCTCCATCTTTCACTCCATCTCTGTCTCCATGTTTCCCTCCATCTCTGTCTCCATGTTTCCCTCCATCTCTGTCTCCATGTTTCCCTCCATCACTCTGTCTCCATCTTTAACTCCATCATTCTATCTCCATGTTTCCCTCCATCACTCTGTCTCCATGTTTCCCTCCATCATTCTGTCTCCATCTTTCACTCCATCACTCTGTCTCCATGGTCCCTCCATCACTCTGTCTCCATGTTTCCCTCCATCTCTGTCTCCATGTTTCCCTCCATCTCTCTGTCTCCATCTTTCACTCCATCTCTGTCTCCATGTTTCCCTCCATCTCTGTCTCCATGTTTCCCTCCATCTCTGTCTCCATGTTTCCCTCCATCTCTGTCTCCATGTTTCCCTCCATCTCTCTGTCTCCATCTTTCACTCCATCTCTGTCTCCATGTTTCCCTCCATCTCTGTCTCCATGTTTCCCTCCATCTCTGTCTCTATGTTTCCCTCCATCTCTCTGTCTCCATGTTTCCTCCATCACTCTGTCTCCATCTTTCACTCCATCGCTCTGTCTCCATCTTTCCCTCCATCTCTCTGTCTCCATGTTTCCCTCCATCTCTGTCTCCATGTTCCCTCCATCACTCTGTCTCCATCTTTAACTCCATCACTCTATCTCCATGTTTCCCTCCATCACTGTCTCCATGGTCCCTCCATCACTCTGTCTCCATGTTTCCCTCCATCACTCTGTCTCCATGTTTCCCTCCATCTCTCTGTCTCCATCTTTCACTCCATCTCTCTGTCTCCATGTTTTCCTCCATCTCTCTGTCTCCATGTTTCCCGCCATCATTCTGTCTCCATGGTCCCTCCATCACTCTGTCTCCATGTTTCCCTTCATCACTCTCTGTCTCTACTTCCCTTTATCCCCCTTCACTCTTTCCAACCAGGCTAGCACAGTTGAAATGACACAATTAGCTTTTATCAGTCTTGCTTAGTGTGTTGGTCCAGAGAACAGAGCTATACTATCCTTTATACCTACCTACCAAACACCTTCTGAAGCCTGGCTCAGTCTCTCTGATACCGTTTGAATTGGCTGCTATACAGGGCAGGAGATCAAACTCCCGGCACTCTCCTGGGAGTGAATGAAGAGAGTTTTTTTAACTCTCCTGGGAGTGAGTGGGGAGAGGTTTTTTTCACTCTCCTGAGTGAATGGGGAGAGGGGTTTTTCCATCTCCTGAACGGCAGCAGCGTGATATTACTAAATCTAAGAGCAGCAGGTGAAACATGGCATGTTAGAGTTCTGTGCTGCTCTTACTGTGTGTCAACCCAGTCTGTCGACATAAAAATATACCAAATCTGTTTCTGTATATACATTTTTGTATAATGTGAATTATTCTGCACAACCAATATGTTTTAAAAGTATATATAATCTTGTCCAAATGGATCTAAAATGACAAAGAAATAAACACAAAATTGAAAAACCAAGAACAAATGAAGGTTGATACATTTGAATAATGTTTTGACTAGAGTATTTATTTATTGATGCGACCCGCTGATAAAGCAGCTCTTCAAATCAGTATTTCTTTTATCCTTTTTTCCTTTCATCTTCTTAGCCTCAGTTCAGTTTTAAACGCATAGGAAACATGTTCACATTGTCAAAGGAAGTCAGAAAACAAACATCAATATTAAACAAGCAGATTTAGATATTAGAAAAACTACAAACTAATTGAGAGAAAATCTAAACTGACATTATCAGCAACCTTACATCCAATATAAAAAAATTGCATTTTATCACATTTCATGTTTTATTACGTTATAATCTGGGTAATATGGGACTTGAATGCTGATTGGCTGGAAGCCTTTTGATAAATTAAACTGGAGAGCACATTTTATAATGACAATAAGGCACCTCTGGGTTTGAGCCTGAGAGCCTGTCCAGACAACAATGGTTGTTGTGACAAATATTTATATTGCTGAAATGGTGGCAAAGGGCTTTTTCGCTGGGGATTTGTGATATCTGTTTGATCTCATGGTAAACAGCCACTACAGCGCAATAAAAAAAAAATTATCAAATAGTATTATCAATAGAACATTTTATTATTGCCATGAAGGAATTTACTTGATACAGTTTTATTAGACAGTTTCTTACGTCCTCTTTTCAATGTCTGAGTTTGCAGAACGTTTATTCCTTGCTTCCCCTGAGAAGCGTAACACATGTTGTTATGGTGAAGTGGTGAATCCACCATCACAAAATAGAAAGTAAAGATAAACTTCTAATCACCTCTAAATAGGTCAAGTACATATCCCATCCTGTGATTGGTCCAGTCCCTGAGACCCGGACAAACTGATCATCTGCGCCAGTTATCACTGGTTCAATCAGAACGCCAGTGCTTTTCTTAAGGCATTTCAAAAGAGGGTTTGCGTGACTCTACTGGGTACTTAACAGTTAAAGCCCCTCCCCTCTCACACCCCCGCCCCTAAGCACCCCCCACTCCCGACCAAATCCCTTCCAGCTAATTCAGGGAAATTGCAGCAGCTGTGGTAAAACCGTTGCAGACAGGGAGCGTGAATTCATTTTGGGCTCTGTAATAGTCCTATAGTGCTAGTTAGAGACCGAGGCAGAACCCTTTCATCTCAGAGCTCGCTGCAAATTGATGAAAAACTGTCAACGTTCCTCGGGAGATGACGGTTACCGTCTGACAGGAACCTGTAGCACTCCCTTACGGACCGGGAAACATAAATGCTGTGAAAACAACATCCTGCGAGTCAGCAAACGTGTGGCGGGCTTGAACATTAATACCACACTGCAATGGTCCTGAACAAAGGGTCCCGTAAGGCCCTCAGAACAGAGGGGACCGTGTTGTGGAAGTGGAACCCGTCAGCCCTCAGTTCCATCTGGTTCACATCACGCAGGGTAACTAAGAGAACAGAATAAGGAGACCAATTACCCAACCATTTGCCTAACCCTTTACCAAACCATTTGCCTAACCATTTGCCTAACCATTTACCAAACCATTTGCCTAACCATTTACCTAACCCTTTACCAAACCATTTGCCTAACCATTTACCTAACCCTTTACCAAACCATTTGCCTAACCATTTACCTAACCCTTTACCAAACCATTTGCCTAACCATTTACCTAACCCTTTACCAAACCATTTGCCTAACCATTTACCTAACCCTTTACCAAACCATTTGCCTAACCATTTACCTAACCCTTTACCAAACCATTTGCCTAACCATTTACCTAACCCTTTACCAAACCATTTGCCTAACCATTTACCTAACCCTTTACCAAACCATTTTCCTAACCATTTACCTAACCCTTTACCAAACCATTTGCCTAACCATTTACCTAACCCTTTACCAAACCATTTGCCTAACCATTTGCCTAACCCTTTACCAAACCATTTGCCTAACCATTTGCCTAACCCTTTTCAATCTGGGCCCACTGGTGTCTGGTTTAGAGTGATTAAGGCAGGAGATTGCTGGGATTTGATCCACACACTTGGTTTTCACCTTGAGCATGTCGTGTCAAAATGTACCCTATCTCTGTTGCATACAGCCGACATAACTCTACAGCTCTACGTGTGTTGATGACTAAGACGTTAAACGTACAATATATGGCCAAAACTATGTGGACACCCGACCATTACACTGACGAGCCAAAAGATTACGACCAATAACAACACAAACCCACCAAGGCATGGGCTCTTTAAGACTCCTCTAAAAGTGTCCTGTGGTATCTGGTACCAAGATATAAGCAGCCAATCCCTGAATGTGTCCTGTGGTATCTGGTTCCAAGACATCAGCAGAAGTTCCCTGAATGTGTCCTGTGGTATCTGGCACCAAGATATAAGCAGTAGAGGCTTCAGTCTTGTCAGATATGAGGTGGAGTCGTCGTGTATCGGACTTGTTGGTCCATCCCACAATTTCTCAATCAGATGGAGATCTGAGGGAATCTGGAGGCCGGGGCAACACCTTGAACTCTTCATCTCTTTTCATATTTCTCAAACCAATCCCGAACAATGTGTGTAGTGCGGCAGGACACATTATCCTGCTGGTCGAGGCCACTGCCATCAGGGAGTACCCTTGTAAAAACACATGGCAGGTTTTGCAGTAGACCATCTAGTAAATCACATCTATGCCTGCCGCCTGGGGAAGAGGTTATTCAAATAACAGACAGGTAGGACAGGACACGAACATATTGAGAATAATCGTCAGTGAACTACAGTAGGGCTGCTAGCTGGTCAAGGATACTTCTAAATCTGTCTGATTTGAATGATCAGACTGCCCAGCAGCTTTGGTGTAATTCCATCTCCATGACAGGAACAGCTTTCATGTAGATGACCGGTACCAAGGACTATTTCATTCTCCCTTCCTTGTAGACCTGTTACATCTCGCGGGCTAGCGCTGTTAGCTAGCGCTGTTAGCTCTTTCAACTAGCTGGCTAGCGGCTGTCACATCTGTTGCCATTGCGGTCTTGTGGCAGCGAACGTTACCTTCTCCGCTAACTCCGCTAATTAAAATTTGAAACTGAAAACCAAAGTATGATGTTTTGACATTATCACTACTTCATATTGAGTATGAAGTTATGTTTTTTATATTCATTTATAGTGACACCATTTAGACTGCTGTGACCTGGGTCTATGAGTAAGTAATTAACAGAACATATGGCTGTTGATTTATTTGTCGAAGATATTTTAGCTTGACCAGAGAATGACCAGGTTTTTTGATGTACGCTTAAGTAACTAACATGTAGTATAAGTCTCTTGCATTTAAATTTAAATTACATTTGATTACGGTGCGACCATACATTTCAACTGTCCCATGTGGATATACAAGATTACTTCGGATCCAATTCGTTGCACAAACCAGCTCAGTCGAGCAGCGATCAAGTGTTTTTTGAACCCACGTCTTCTTCCTGGAGTGTTTTGTATTCATTCCTCCGCTCTCCATTCACTGAGGTCAGCAGCTAAACCCAGACAGAAAGGTCATCGACTGTAAGTGTGTCTGCGACAGTGTGGCTCAATGACACAACCTCCAACAGACTACAGACTCCATGTTAATGTCCCCTGGTCCATATGTACCTGGTAATATGAATGTCTCCTGGTAATATGAATGTCTCCTGGTTATATGTACCTGGTAATTTGAATGTCCCCTGGTCCATATGTCCCTGGTAATATGAATGTCTCCTGGTAATGTTAATGTCCCCTGGTCCATATGTACCTGGTAATATGAATGTCTCCTGGTAATATGAATGTCTCCTGGTCCATATGTACCTGGTAATATGAATGTCCCCTGGTAATGTTAATGTCCCCTGGTCCATATGTACCTGGTAATATGAATGTCCCCTGGTAATGTTAATGTCCCCTGGTCCATATGTACCTGGTAATATGAATGTCTCCTGGTAATATGAATGTCCCCTGGTAATGTTAATGTCCCCTGGTCCATATGTACCTGGTAATATGAATGTCCCCTGGTAATGTTAATGTCCCCTGGTCCATATGTACCTGGTAATATGAATGTCCCCTGGTAATGTTAATGTCCCCTGGTCCATATGTACCTGGTAATATGAATGTCTCCTGGTAATATGAATGTCTCCTGGTCCCTGCAGGTTGTCCACTTATGTGCATGACAGAATTTGCTTAATGTTCGACACCAGTGGGGCTGGTTGGGAGAATCATTGATTCACACCGTCTGAATCCCCAATCACTCCTCACTCGTTGAGTCTAATAGTGCACTATAGGGTGTAGTGAACCAGAGTCGTGACCAAGAGTCGTGAACAAGAGTCGTGACCAAGAGTAGTGAACAAAATGGTGACAATTCAATAGAATTTGCAACGGAATTATCTTGCATTTGTTCTGATTTATAAAAGGCGTTAAGCCCAGAAGCTTTAATTGTTCCGATTCACTGAGCTACACGCCAGTTCTCTCCGTATCTGACCGCAGGTGTAAATTACAAACTGTCATTCTCAGTCGTACATTTTTCTTTTAAATTTATCAAGGCTGGGTCACCATCTCCACCACTCTCCTGTCATTAGACCCGAACAAACAACGTTCTGGACTGCAATAGTCAAAAGGCATAAACACCATCAACGTTCTAGTGACCAGGACAAACATATATTTTTCAAGTCAATCTTCTGTGATCCGTCCACAAACCTGTCAATATTTTCGCAAACCTTTGTACGTCTTTGAAATATCTACGACCGTGAAAAACTGAGCTTGACTGATCTGGAAGGCAGGGACATCTTCACAAATTCATTTAGCTTTAGCTGACAAGAATATAACAATATTTTCTTTTGACAACATAATCAGCGTTTGATATGCCCCGACTGTGAAATACTTTGTCTGCATATCAAATAGTAACGTCTCAATACGTAGGGCGCACTACCTTGACTGTGGTCAATCCCTGCACACTACATAGGCCACATGGAGCCATTTGGGACACAGGCGGCCAGTGAATCATTGTACCTCACAAGCACTTTTCCTTTCATCCCGTTGTCCCAGACCCCCTGCTGAAAGACATTCATATATCAGACTCATTCGCTGGGCTGGTCCAACATCAGATATGGCATGCCATAAATCAGATGGGGAGCCAGGAATGTGTGTTTGTGTGTGTGTGTGTGTGTGTGTGTGCGTGTGTGGCAGCAGCGATGTCTATTCTCAATAACAAATCACAGTGGAAACCTTTATTCACCATGGATCAAGTATAGGTTGTGCAGCTAGATAAATCACCCAGTCAGCGGGAGGCGCTGCTCCGACACGCCTGACAGCTCACTGATGCTGCTTGAAAGTTAGAGAACAAAACATTGAACAAAGAGCAGGAAGATATGTTGATTTAACGTTGCAGCTAGATGTAGACGACCAAATGTTTGCTGTTCATATGAGTGAATTAGGAAAATAATAACGGATTGATTGTTAAGGAAGGACTGCATGGAACAGTGCCAACATGGATATTGTAGATAGATTATCACTCCTACACTGATAAGCCAAACCTCACGCCATATACGTTATGTTGGTCAGCCGCGTGCCGCCAAAACACAGCCGGCCTGCCAGGGCAAGACCCCTGAGGTGTCCTTTTGGGTCTGGCACCAATACACTGTCAGCAGCAAATCCTTTATGTACTTTGAATTGCGAGGTGTAGCAGCCGTGGATCGGACTTGTTGATCCAGCACATATTTATTCCTGACCTTGACCAAGACAAAGACTAATGAAAACATTATGAACCATTTCGCTGCAACCATCTGAGGGAGAAAGAACATTGACCCTCACTGACCTGAACGGTCTTACTGCAGTGTAGTCAATGAGCACTGTCAACATCTTGTATATCCTTCACATAACCAATCCAGTCCTCTTGCCAGATCGTTAACTTAACGTAACCGAGAACTTAACGTAACCATAAATGTAACAACCGTAACATAAGAACACATAATATACTGTAGATACAGAACACATAATATACTGTAGATACAGGACACATAATATACTGTAGATACAGAACACATAATATTCTGTAGATACAGGACACATAACATACTGTAGCTACAGAACACATAATATACTGTAGATACAGAACACATAATATACTGTAGATACAGGACACATAATATACTGTAGCTACAGGACACATAATATACTGTAGATACAGGACACATAACATACTCTAGCTACAGAACACATAATATACTGTAGATACAGGACACATAATATACTGTAGATACCGGACACATAATATACTGTAGCTACAGAACACATAATATACTGTAGATACAGGACACATAATATACTGTAGCTACAGGACACATAATATACTGTAGCTACAGAACACATAATATACTGTAGATACAGGACACATAATATACTGTAGCTACAGGACACATAATATACTGTAGCTACAGAACACATAATATACTGTAGATACAGGACACATAATATACTGTAGATACAGGACACATAATATACTGTAGATACAGGACACATAATATACTGTAGATACCGGACACATAATATACTGTAGATACAGGACACATAATATACTGTAGATACAGGACACATATCATACTGTAGATACAGGACATATAATATACTGTAGATACAGGACACATAACATACTGTAAATTCAGGACAGACATAGACACACACACACACACACTCAACTCTGCTCCACACACTGGCTCCAGTCAGGCCTCAGTATTCACAGTTTGGTCTGAAATCGTTTATTGACACGTAGTGGACTGAGCAAGATGACATAATGAACTCTCCAGACTTTAATGAGCTAGCAGTCGCTGCACACCTCCAAAATACCGCCCTAGTTTCTCCAGTGTAGTGCACTTCCTTTGACTGTGGCTTATAGGGCTCTGGGGAGAATAGTGTGCACCGCATAGTGGGTAGGGCGTAATTAGGACCACACAGAGAATGTTACAATCAGGGTTGCTATTATTTGCAGGACCGCTGAACACATTTGCAAAGGTTCAGAACACGCACTCTCTATAATGATAACTGGGACTTGGAACTCGAGCAATTACAAAGAAAACAACAAACGTTAGGACTCACCACAAACAAGGGCTGACGTCAACAATGAACCAACAAGGACAAACACAAAGGGACCAAACTAAACACTAACTAATGAGGGTAAACTAGACACAGATGAGGGGCAAACACAGGTGTTACAAATCAAATGACTACAGAGGAGACAAGAAAACATTGACACACAAGGACCAGGAGGGGGCATATGCGGACAAGACAGGACAGGACCAGACTACAATCATGACAGTTTCACAATAAAGGTAAGCCATAATACTTTTTCTGATATCATTACAGTTACACAATAAAGGTAAGCCATAATACTATTTCTGATATCATTACAGTTACACAATAAAGGTAAGCCATAATACTATTTCTGATATCTATCATATGGCTTATATATATGGCTTACCTTTATTGTGAAACTGTCATGAAATCAGAAATAGAATTATGGTTTACCTTTATTGTGTAACTGTAATGAACTGTCATGATCTCACAAATAGTATTATGGCTTACCTTTATTTTGAAACTGTCATGATAATCCATAATATTATTCATGATATCATGACAGTTTCAAAATAAAGGTAAGCCATAATATTATTTATGATAACACTTGTGATGCATAGTTGTCACCTTGACAGGTTTTGTGTAGTAGTTTGAATTCAGACTCACATCCTCACTTTGGCCCTACATTTCCGACCGTCTGCATGTATTTCCATCACGGAAAAAAACAACACTCTATTATTATGAAAACAAATGAAAATCTCTTTTAATTGATGTATTTGTGTAGATTAGGTCACACAGCGGCGTTTATAGACAGCGGCATTTGGTGGATATCAGTGGCTCAATAA
This sequence comes from Dallia pectoralis, assembly GCA_029465975.1. NCBI lineage: Eukaryota > Metazoa > Chordata > Actinopteri > Esociformes > Umbridae > Dallia > Dallia pectoralis. The sequence continues at coordinate 25,982,112 of CM055731.1, read as the reverse complement.
ACTATGCAAATGATCCCCCTGTACATTCTCCCATGACAACAAAATTAATGATTATTCCAATATCACACCTATCTAGGATTAATCGTCGGCATCGCGGCTGAGGGAATGAGACAATGTGCTCATTTAATATCGTAATGATGGTGGGTTGTCACGGAGATGGCCTCGCCAGCTCAACCGTCCACCGCTCAGTTCCCCTCATTTGGCCTCACCTCCGAGGGACCCAGAGAGTCTGCTGCCTTTGTCCGGTGACATGTTTCACTTTACAGAGACAGAGGGATGGGCTGTCTGAACAAGAGGATTCCATCCACCGGAAATTCCAGGATGATTCTCGGATGTGTAGTGGACGGCAATAAGCACTGACTCAGGAGCAGTATATCTGAACACAATTTCCTCGAACACAAACATATATAGCTGTCCTGAATCAACCTCCGTTCCTCTGCTGTCCACTGACACACACCATGGTATTGTCATATTGGAGTGAGAAGTATCTGTTCCAAACAGACATGGTTTTCATACGGCAAAGCTGCCAAAACTTTTGACCCTAATTGAAACTAAAACATTTCCTGCCAACGTTTGAAGCTCGGCAAGTGCAGCCAGAGAACCAGAGTTGAGGTTCGGCTCAGTATCAGATGACCTCTAACGTAGAGACATAGTATCTGTGTTTGTGCGCGTTGTTTCTCTAATAAATGGTTAGTCGATGGTTCACCAAGGCGTGGCGCTTCCTGTCAGAAATCTAATTAATTTGTCATCTTTAATTGGCGGTAGGAATCGCTGGGTCTGCCATTACGTCATCGGAGAGATTAATGTTTCTCTCCTCTAATATTTCCTCCTGGTCCAGTTATGAACCTAATGACGCACTTTGGCCTTTATTAATGGACAGCCGTTTATAGTCAAGTCAGCATGCTAACCTAAGGAAGTGTCTGGCACGCGTAAACACGCACATCTGATTAATAAACCGCTTGTTTCCTGGATACCCCCATATGAACTGCGTTATTCGGTCCTAGCGGCATCCTCTCCTCCATCTAGTGCACTAATTTTAACCGGATCCCTATGGGGCCTGGCGAGAAATAGTGCACATGAGAGGTAATAGGGTGTAATTTGGACACATGCCAGCTCGCGTAATAAGTTGTAATGCATGCTGGGGCGGTGGTATTAAAACCCCAACTCCACCCAGACCCAAACAGGTGGATCATTAATCTCTCTGTAGCTACGTTACCTGTGGGTAATGCTAATTGGATAATACATTGTTCCCTGAGAGAGCATTACATCCGCGTGATCTATTATCAGTAGCTGAGTAGATTATCCGTGGACAGCAGACTGTGTTTTATATACAAGCAACGCTGAAGTAGTGAATCATAATGCTTTATTGCCACTGGGGGTAATATACGATAAACTAAAGAAACCTTTAGGTAAGCAAACCAGATGGAAAATATATATATATATAACAACAATAACAAATATCTATAATACAGATTGCATCAAATGTACGTTCTTAGACATTTTCTTCCAGATAAAAATGCTATAATTTGTAGTTTAATGTATTCTAATACACTCCACAACATAATGTGTGTTACAAGTCACGGTTAATTGCATCATCTCAATGGAAATACAGAACCATCTGGTGCGAATTCTCAATGTGACCGGAATGACCCCTGGTGTTCTTTTGTGTCTCTAACCCGAGTATGCCTTCCGGCGTGGCGGCGTAGTGCATCAGTGTGTGTATGTGTGTGTGTGTGTGTTTCCTCCTGTATGTAAAAGACCTTGTATTTGAGAGCAGAGCCCCTGTGTTGAGCTCCCCCCCCTGTGGTTTTATTTATCTAGGTTCAATAAAACAGAAGCTACGGTGCCCATGACGTCCCGGGTCCCAACCAATGGACTCATTCTCTATCCATCTCTGTCAATATCCCAGTGAGCCCCCCCCCAGACCCCATCACCCCCACCCCACCGCCAGCGTACCTGAGAGGAAGATCAGGTGGCGTATGTATGGATGAGGCTCTGGTGACCTTAGACAACATGGCTGGCTGAACTCCAACATGGTTGCAGGAATTCGTGTAGATGTGAACCGTGTTGGGAATTTTGAAAACGCTCTTCTAGAGCCTGTGAACACGGAAAGACACTGTTCAAGGTCTGAATTAATCAAGATGTTTTACACAAATACATGTATGTACAGTCAGGCATTCGGTAATACATTTTGATAGTTAGGTTATATATAGATATTAGAATTCAACGAGACCACAGCACTATAGCTGTTTTACTTTTATCCAACTCCCAGCAAACCCAGGAGAGAATTCAATGTCAAGATGTGTGTCTCCTCAAGAATATTTGATGCTGTTCTTGTACTCATCACGCCGCTCGCTCAATCAGAAAGTCTAGACCTTATTTCTTACACGCCGGAACGGATTGCACTTTTTCCTTCTGGTTTGACCGAGTCTCAACGAGTTGTAGCCGACCCAGAAACACAGGCTGTGCTGGTCAAATGCACAGATTGTTTAATGTAACCAGACTGATTAGGTCATAAAATGATCGGATGATATCGGCAGACAGACGGACGCGTTGGTGTTCGGATCAGAATTGGGCTGCTTGCGTAAACCAGGACCTAGCGCTCTGGATGTCACCCTCGGCACGGCGAATCCAGCGATTGCCCGAGGAGCGGTGAACAGTTGGCAGACACATTTGGCCGGTCACACGCTGTTAGACAGCGACGGGCTACGTCTGGAGGGGAGCGTCCACTTTAAATGACACCTGGTTATTAGACTGTGTTTGGGGAAACATCAGCAAGCTGTTGTGTCCAACTGTTTCAGTTCCCCTCAGGGTGCTGCTGTGTTCTTGAGGAAACGCTGGACAAATTAGGAGCGCCTAACTTTCCCCGGCACACATGTTGGGACTGTGTATGATAATCGTCTCAAGGAGATGCCCGTCACAGCCACTTCTTGGACACGCCCACAACGAGGACACGCCCACCACCAAGACACACCCAGAGCTAGGTCACACCCCCTTGTCTTACACGTTTATAATGCAAACAAGCCAGGTTTGTGTTGAGTGTTGCTGAGCTTCGCCCTGACTGGTACATCCACCTCAGAGAATCGTGATGAAACGTGGAACTTAAAGACCACTTCATCCTGCTTTATCCCCCCAAGGTGGCCTGAGGGCTGTTCTGTCTGATGCACAACAGAAAACCAGCGACGAACAGACTCATTTTGAAATAAAACGCCACCACATTGTAGGTTCTGTATACGTTCTGTATAACATTCTGTTCTCGAACCTACAAATCACCTGACACACAGGGCCGGTTCTAGACCTAAATGACAAGTGTCCGTTCAAGGGCCCGAACCACTTGGATCGACAAGCAGTGGATCACAGATGTGATCAGGTCATCACATATAATCACAGAAGGAGGCATATAATCACAGCAGGAGGCATATAATCACAGCAGGAGACATATAATCACAGAAGGAGGCATATAATCACAGCAGGAGGCGTATGATCACAGCAGAAGGCGTATAATCACAGCAGGAGGCGTATGATCACAGCAGGAGGCATATAATCACAGCAGGAGGCATATAATCACAGAAGTAGGCGTATAATCACAGCAGGAGGCATATCAAGGAGTCTGCCTCCTGCCTGTCCCCATCTTGCACATACGCCTCCTCTTTTGATCCCTTTAAGTTTTTTTTATTTATTTCTACCTCTTTCTCTTTTCAGTTTTCACTCTGCATTGTTGGAACAGGGACCCCTAAATAAAGCAACTCCCCATCAGTCAACACCTGTTGTTTCCAAATGACAGTTCAGTACCTCTGACACATCGACACCTTGTGCATAGACAGATGCTGTTGCAGTCATCCTACCCTCTGTGGCGGTCCAGACATGCCTGCTGTTGACATTCGGTTTGCCATAGGATTCGTAATGGATAATATGTACAGCTCTCACGCAATCTCTGGCCAAACTATTTATATATATATATATATATATGGTGGGATTACTCAGGATACTACATCTGGCGCGTGCAATGATGATGCAGTGAATAGTGACGATTCTCTGACCAATCAGCAGTCGGCCTTGTTTTCACGTCACATTTTAGTATCGCCTCAGCTCGCTCAGAACCTCGTCTGAGGTGGTACGAAAAAAAGCAGAGTCGAGTCGAGCTGAGGCGAGCTGGTTCTGTGTAGTGGAAAAGCGCCATTATTTAACGTGTTTTGTCAATGTGCAATCGAGAGTGAGGCCGCGAGTGTCTTTGACATAGTCAGTCTTTACATTATTAAGCAGTATATCTAGACAGGGTTATGGGTTTGGTTAGCTCATACAATGCTTTGAACTGGATTTGACGTTTACAACAGGCTTATTGATAGGAATCCATTCTCACCAGGCAAGAAAAGTTCTTTATTGAGCCCCAAATGAATTCCCTTTTAGAAACTTCAGAACTGGTGAACACGGCTGAGTACTGTAACTTTGTACACCTCAGCACACATGCTTTATTCAGATGATTGGTGCAGGGTCTCTTGTTAAAACAGAAAACAATGTGCTGCCTGGTTTGTTGCCTGGTTGGCTGCCTGGTTGGCTGCCTGGTTGACTGCCTGGTGCTACACCACGCTGAACCGCATACACAAATAAAAACCTTGTGGAGAGGTACCTCTGGATATCTGTGGCTGAGCGCTGGGAGCCACAGAGCCAAAGGTTTAGTAGGACTACGCTATAGTCTGTCTACCACAACAGGGAATAATCAATAATATCAAAAGCAAATGGTCTGAAGTAAAGCTGAAGCTGGTAAAAACAACCCTAAATAATGACCCTGTATCCCGGCAACTGGGCTACTTCAACAACCCACACTTTCTTAGGATCTGGACTGACATGTCCTGCTGGGAGGGTCATTGTCCTGCTATGTATGTACCCCCATCAAGTTTCAACTTACCCCATCTGATGCTCCATTACACCACGCTGTTCTTCTACTTCCCCCATCTGAAGCTCCATTACACCACCTTGTTCTTCAACTTCCCTCTTCTGAAGCTCCATTACACCATGCTGTTTTTCTACTTCCCCCATCTGAAGCTCCATTACACCACCTTGTTCTTCAACTTCCTCAATCTGAAGCTCCATTACACCACGTTGTTCTTCAAATTCCCCAATCTGAAGTTCCATTACACCACCTTGTTCTTCAACTTCCTCCATCTAAAGCTTCATTACACCATGTTGTTCTTCAACTTCCTCAATCTGAAGCTCCATTACACCACGTTGTTTTTCTACTTCCCCCATCTGAAGCTCCATTACACCACCTTGTTCTTCAACTTCCCCCATCTGAAGTTTCGCCATTACACCACAATGTTCTTCATCTTCCCCAATCTGTAGTTTCCCCATTTCACAGCGGTGTAGTTTGCTAGCTGGGTTGGTATAGTCCTGTGATACGGGGGAGGTGCTTAATTGTTCCTATTAAAGAGGACGACCTCGTTGAGATTGAATTAATTTGTGTTGTACAGAGGTTAATTGAATCAGGAGATGCCCAGGCATCACAGGATCTCATGTCTTAACAACCTGGCAGGCATGAAGCTAATTGGTCGTTATTCACACACTGGTGTGAAGTACAGGAAGTGAGATTCTAGATTAGAACTCATGTTTAATTTTTTCTTCTAGTTGCTCTTTGAGTCAGTGACCTAAAAATGAATTTGACTTGGAAATTATACATTTTAAGAATCAAATGGTTACCAGGATGTAACTACCTGCTTTCTATGTTTTCACTCTAGCGGCAGGGTTGACAGACGCAGATAAAGCTGAGGAAAAAGAGTTCAACAAATCAACCCTGACTGTAGCTTTAATGTAACCCAGACGGTAGTTGTAATGAAACCCAGATTGTAGCTTTAATGTAACCCAGACTCTACCTTAAATGTAACCCAGACTGTATCTTAAATGTAACCAAGACTCTATCTTAAATGTAACCCAGACTGTAGCTTAAATGTAACCCAGACTCTAGCTTAAATGTAACCCAGACTCTAGCTTAAATGTAACCCAGACTCTATCTTAAATGTAACCCAGACTCTAGCTTAAATGTAACCCAGACTCTAGCTTAAATGTAACCCAGACTCTAGCTTAAATGTAACCCAGACTCTAGCTTAAATGTAACCCAGACTCTAGCTTAAATGTAACCCAGACTCTAGCTTAAATGTAACCCAGACTCTAGCTTAAATGTAACCATAGGTTTCTTAATTACATCTGCGTATGTCCCTTGATTCCCTGTGTGTTAATAAGTCTGAGAAATAGATGGTGGCGCTAGCTGGCGCTAGAATTAAATAATCCCAATCAGATTAGTGATTCAGACAGGGCAGGAATATATATAGCTAACCACAGCTGTCAGGATCATGATAGCAGGATAAACAGCTGTGTTAATTACGGGCAAAGATTCAGCCCTGAATTGTGATCAATGTCAATTAAACTGCGATCCATAGTAGGAACGCCATCTAATGCAAATGGGGGTTATTTTCTACGCACAAACAATGGGAAGGTAATTGACAGTGTAATTAATTCTCAGTTTAAAGTAAACAGCCCTTCAGAACAACACGGGAAACAGTATTTCATGCAAGACAATGAAGATGTAATTTCAGAATGTATTATTGTTTATTGCTGAGCAAAACGGTGGGTGCCTGCTGTAATATTGAGGTGGGTGGGTGTCTGCTAGAATATTGAGATGGGTGGGTGTCTGCTGGAATATTGAGGTGGGTGGGTGTCTGCTAGAATATTGAGATGGGTGGGTGTCTGCTGGAATATTGAGGTGGGTGGATGTCTGCTGGAATATTGAGGTGGGTGGGTGTCTGCTGGAATATTGAGGTGGGTGGGTGTCTGCTGGAATATTGAGGTGGGTGGGTGTCTGCTGGAATATTGAGGTGGGTGGGTGTCTGCTGGAATATTGAGATGGGTGGGTGTCTGCTAGAATATTGAGGTGGGTGGGTGTCTGCTAGAATATTGAGTTGGGTGGGTGTCTGCTGGAATATTGAGATGGGTGGGTGTCTGCTAGAATATTGAGGTGGGTGGGTGTCTGCTGGAATATTGAGGTGGGTGGGTGTCTGCTGGAATATTGAGGTGGGTGGGTGTCTGCTAGAATATTGAGTTGGGTGGGTGTCTGCTGGAATATTGAGATGGGTGGGTGTCTGCTAGAATATTGAGGTGGGTGGGTGTCTGCTGTAATATTGAGGTGGGTGTCTGCTGGAATATTGAGGTGGGTGGATGTCTGCTAGAATATTGAGATGGGTGGGTGTCTGCTGGAATATTGAGGTGGGTGGGTGTCTGCTGTAATATTGAGGTGGGTGTCTGCTGGAATATTGAGGTGGGTGGATGTCTGCTAGAATATTGAGATGGGTGGGTGTCTGCTGGAATATTGAGGTGGGTGGATGTCTGCTAGAATATTGAGGTGGGTGGATGTCTGCTAGAATATTGAGTTGGGTGGGTGTCTGCTGGAATATTGAGTTGGGTGGATGTCTGCTAGAATATTGAGGTGGGTGGATGTCTGCTAGAATATTGAGTTGGGTGGGTGTCTGCTGGAATATTGAGATGGGTGGGTGTCTGCTGGAATATTGAGGTGGGTGGGTGTCTGATAGAATATTGAGGTGGGTGGGTGTCTGATAGAATATTGAGGTGGGTGGGTGTCTGATAGAATATTGAGGTGGGTGGGTGTCTGCTGGAATATTGAGGTGGGTGGGTGTCTGCTGTAATATTGAGACCAAATCACGTTACAATGAACATTTTCGGATCTTTTCGGAGGTTAATTTACTCATACCCAAAATGCACTCTTTTTTGTTTAATGGTCCAGCTATTTGTAGTGATTACGCACATGTACAACCACCGTACAAACAAGTACTGCCACCAAACAAACAAGTACAGCCACCAAACAAGTAATCAGTTCCTTATGGCATCTTGTTAAAAACAAAATATATTGACTGAATTTAGCATGTCTAAACTCTACAGATGACAGTGCTCAATCAAATATGGTATGCAAATACAATGTAAATATGATATGCCTATACAGTGTAACTATGGTATGTCTATACAGTGTAAATATTGTATGTCTATACAGTGTAAATATGTGTGTAAATATGGTATGTCTATACAGTGTAAATAGGTGTGTAAATATGGTATGTCTATACAGTGTAAATAGGTGTGTAAATATGGTATGTCTATACAATGTAAATAGGTGTGTAAATATGGTATGTCTATACAGTGTAAATATGGTATGTCTATACAGTGTAAATATGTGTGTAAATATGGTATGTCTATATACAGTGTAAATATGTGTGTAAATATGATATGTCTATAGTCTATACAGTGTAAATATAATTGCAATGATACCTAGGAGCAGTAAAGGCACTCTGGTAGGTAATGTTTCTGCTTTAACTCTTGAAGTCTAGTAGCCTAGGGCCTCTCATTGACTTTCTCATCTAGGGGCTTGTTATTCAGGGTTGGACTTAAACGTCAACATTTATATATTCTGAGTTCCCCTGAGTTTATCTTAATTCTGCAAGTTTTTTCTGATCTAAACATTACAAAGGTAGTCTGTAGACTGTAGGATATTAAAAAACGCTGAGGACTGCACTTTCTTTCTCTCTCATTCTCTCTCAATCTGCCCCCCTTTCTCTCTCTCTGCTATCTGTATAACAGATCACTCATCGAAGTTTGAGCGTAAAAAACATCTCCTGTTAATGAACCAGGTACTGTTACTGTATAACTAGAATTATTTTTACATAGTTTGACAGATTGGCCAGGCAAGCTTTTAAGTTAAGTTGATAATTTCTAGAAACTGTTTGGTGGGAAAAAACTCCCTGAAGTCTGTTGCAGTATATTTTTATCCTTCATCTCACTTTATTAATTTCACCTTATCTCTCTCTTATCCCCCCAGTCTCTCCTCTCGTATCCCCCCAGTCTCTCCTCTCTTATCCCCCAGTCTCTCCTCTCTTATCCCCCCAGTCTCTCCTCTCTTATCCCCCCAGTCTCTCCTCTCTTATCCCCCCAGTCTCTCCTCTCTTATCCCCCCTGTCTCTCCTCTCTTATCCCTCCAGTCTCTCCTCTCTTATCCCCCCTGTCTCTCCTCTCTTATCCCTCCAGTCTCTCCTCTCTTATCCTCCTGTCTCTCCTCTCTTATCCCCCAGTCTCTCCTCTCTTATCCCCCCAGTCTCTCCTCTCTTATCCCCCTGTCTCTCCTCTCTTATCCCCCTGTCTCTCCTCTCTTATCCCCCAGTCTCTCCTCTCTTATCCCCCAGTCTCTCCTCTCTTATCCCCCAGTCTCTCCTCTCTTATCCCCCAGTCTCTCCTCTCTTATCCCCCTGTCTCTCCTCTCTTATCCCTCCAGTCTCTCCTCTCTTATCCCCCCAGTCTCTCCTCTCTTATCCCCCCTGTCTCTCCTCTCTTATCCCCCAGTCTCTCCTCTCTTATCCCCCAGTCTCTCCTCTCTTATCCCCCCAGTCTCTCCTCTCTTATCCCCCCAGTCTCTCCTCTCTTATCCCCCAGTCTCTCCTCTCTTATCCCCCCTGTCTCTCCTCTCTTATCCCTCCAGTCTCTCCTCTCTTATCCCCCTGTCTCTCCTCTCTTATCCCCCAGTCTCTCCTCTCTTATCCCCCAGTCTCTCCTCTCTTATCCCCCAGTCTCTCCTCTCTTATCCCTCCAGTCTCTCCTCTCTTATCCCCCTGTCTCTCCTCTCTTATCCCCCAGTCTCTCCTCTCTTATCCCCCCAGTCTATCCTCTCTTATCCTCCAGTCTCTCCTCTCTTATCCCCCTGTCTCTCCTCTCTTATCCCCCTGTCTCTCCTCTCTTATCCCTCCAGTCTCTCCTCTCTTATCCTCCTGTCTCTCCTCTCTTATCCCCCCAGTCTCTCCTCTCTCATCCCCCCTGTCTCTCCTCTCTTATCCCTCCTGTCTCTCCTCTC
>CM055731.1:25924717-25967217 GCA_029465975.1 Dallia pectoralis | reverse complement strand
TCGTCCTCAGAGTGCGTGGGCAGAGAGAGAGAGAAAGTGGTTTTAGAAATGTCCGGGAGGATTGGAGAGAAACAGGGTTAGTCCCAAATGGGATCCCGTTTCCTTGATAGTGCACTATTTTTGACCAGGAGTCCACACGGGAACGAGGGCGCCACGTTGGATGCGGGCAGCGATTGCTGTGTCGTTCCGGCTTTTCTTTCAAGGTGCATGAAGACTCATTGACATAGGGACGTTGCGGTGCTTTCCTGGCTTTTTATTTATTAAATGTTCCCCCTCTATTTCTTTGCCCTCGGCCACGGGTTAATGAGTTGTACCAACAGAAGGGTGATGGAAAACTGTCATCAGGGCAGAAGCTCGCAAGTTCATCATTTTGTCTGACAAGTGCCTTGATGTAAAGGTGAAAATTGTCAAATCAACTCGTGTTGTTCTCTGACTGAACTGGTTATTGGGTCTTCATACTCTGTAAGGATTGTTAGTGAGTTTGGCATTAGATTGGAAAAGGTCATTTTAATCATTTGTCTCTAACAATTAAAGTGTCCAGACAAAGACATCAACTGGCGGTTGATGACAAAATGGACGTTTTTCACCTCCCCAGACATTTATTTGTCTTACTTGAACAAAATGCATTAACGCAGGACGTTTTCAGGTTAAGACATCATAATGAAGTGAGTATATTAGAGATGTGCAGTAAACTGGCAGTAAATGTGCAGTAAATGTGCAGTAAATGTGCAGTTAATGTGCAATAAATTAGAGTGGTGTGTTTTGGGGTTGATTCAACCAATCACCTTGCAGCTTCACAGCCCAAGGTTGGAAATGGACATTTGCTACGTAAGTGAATATTCTTCTTCTCATACATTCATTTTGCTCAGCTTAACCTTTGACCTTCCCGGAGAAGAACATCAGTGAATGATTTCCCCGGCAGGAGCGTCAAACTCACACGGGCGATAAAAGAGTCTGACGTTGTGACTAGATAACTGTAGACGATGTGTGAACCGTATTGCTTAGAACATACTGTAAACAACCTAGCCGGGCTGTATTCACATTTAATACATATTTGTATTTAATAAAGGTCCAAAACCAAGATCCAGTAAACAAAGTCGTGAGGCAGGCGGAGATCCAAAACCAGTGGTCCAATAAACACAGGGAGACGGTACCTGGCAAAACCAAAGACGAAGTCAAGAGACAGAGTTAAAAACCAGGTGATCAAAAAATCAAGACTAAGGTACAAGGGAGTAGGCTAGAGACAAAACGGTAACTGGATAATCTAGGATCAAACCCGGGATGACAACTCGAATACAAAAGGACTATGGACAATGGCTCAGTAATGCTGCGGAACGGACAATACCTCACAACGAGCTCAAGGAAACGGGGACTATATACAGGTGATGATTGACAACGGGTCCTAGAACTCAGGTGCTTGGCAACGAGTGATGTTAGGCAGATGTGTAGTAGTGGCGTTAGCAGGTGTCACACATGCAGAGTGCACTTACACCCCTCAACAAATGCTTAGACGCAGGGATGTGGCGTACAAAGCACAGCGTATCTATTTCGGTCACGTGGCTGGCTATATCACTGTTTTCTTCCTGTGCCGGTTGTAAAGGCCAACATTACAACGTGTCTTAAGCCATCCTAGAGTCACAGATGTGTCAAGGATTGTAGAATTAGACTTTTTTCTTGATGCCCAACACACACGGCCTCGTTCATCGTTCCCTTGACTACAACTGGAGTGTTGGCCTTTGATAGGTTGCCATGGTATCCATTGTGTTGGCTGTGGATGAGATTAACCTCTCTTAATGTCGCTGTACATTACAATATAACACCTCTATAGTCTGTGTGTGTAGAACCAATGTTACCTGAGTGCCATGTGCACCTGGCTGATGACTAAAATGTAGTGGGATTAAAACAGACATCTTCATCTGATCACTTTGTTGCAGGTCAACTTTGACATTGCTGCGTATTTGAGCTAATTGAATGTGTCTGATGGTATCAAGTTTCTTTTTTAATATCGCTGGGTGCTGATGATAAAGACTTCCTGTTTTCTTTACAGAAACCGTTACACTGTTCACAAATTTTCCAGAACAAAGGTCGACTGGAGGCTTTTTCATATTGCAGAGACAGTGAATTGACACTATGAGGTTGGGTATAGACACATGTGTGCAAACCTTTTAAAGCCCTCTGGCCAAACCAAAGGTTGTGCTTATTCATTTTCCCACAGGACTCCATCATAAGATATTAAAATGTGTGCAAAAAAAAGTCGTCCTGTAGCAAAAACATCAAATGATAATACTTTTTGATTATACTGTACAAAATCAAACAGCTGAATATTCAATTTTGAGAATCCGAATTTTACGCACCTTGGTGCACATTTCGACATGGCTTCTGAATTCAACGGTTCAAAAATGGCAATTAATTATAACCTGTACCAAATTAACATTTACACACTGACGCTACAATGAGACAATTTCCTGTTGCTGCTAGATTATTTCCATGCTGCAGCAAATTGGCTCAAATAGGAAGTGTGCATCTGTAGGGAACGAGGAAGCCATTTGAAATGTGGACCGTAAATCTCCCTCTCAGGTCGTATTGTCTTAACGACGTGATATAACGTTCCACTGATCAGTTCTGGTGCTCTCAATCCAACCTCGTTGATAATTTATGGATGAAGCTCCACACGGTGTTTCTATGTCTCCCGCTCATATCCCTGCATGAGGGCTCTGGACTAGTAGTTCCTTAGTGAGCATTTAATGCACATCTAACGCAGGAAACCAGGGTTTGCTCTACAAATGTCCTGCACGTGGTGCTCTGGAGCTCCATGGGGTTCAGGTCAAAAGGAATTCTCTAAATCGGACTAGGCACAGGTTACATTTGGATTGGGGAAGTGGGTGAGCCCTACTATACAGTTTTATCTAAAAGGGTTAAGCTTCTTTGCAGTAGAAGTACTGGGGTACGAGAGGGAGGTAGGATGAACCAGAAAGAGAGATTGACTAAGAACCAGAGAGAGAGAGACGGAGAACCTCTCACCACTCCTCTCTCACCACTCCTCTCTCACCACTCCTCTCTCACCACTCCTCTCTCACCACTCCTCTCTCACCACTCCTCTCTCACCACTCCTCTCTCACCACTCCTCTCACCACTCCTCTCTCACCACTCCTCTCTCACCACTCCTCTCTCACCACTCCTCTCACCACTCCTCTCTCACCACTCCTCTCTCACCACTCCTCTCACCACTCCTCTCTCACCACTCCTCTCTCACCACTCCTCTCTCACCACTCCTCTCTCACCACTCTTCTCTCACCACTCCTCTCTCACCACTCCGATCTCACCACTCCGATCTCACCCCTGGGTGTCTCCGTCCGTATGCAGTGCTTCATAAACTGGTTAGCAGAAGGTAAGCAGACGGTGACACTTCAGGAAGCGGTGAAGCCGCAGCTAAATATACGTCAATGATATTTCCATTCAGTGCCTCTTTAAAAGAGAAATGGACAAACTAGGTCCCCGGCTCTCATGTGGTCGCGATGCCTGGACCTGCCGGGCCTGGTAATTACAGGTACAGCGTTTACAGCAGGCCTGGACCTGCCGGGCCTGGTAATTACAGGTACAGCGTTTACAGCAGGCCTGGACCTGCCGGGCCTGGTAATTACAGTTACAGCGTTTACAGCAGGCCTGGACCTGCCGGGCCTGGTAATTACAGTTACAGCGTTTACAGCAGGCCTGGACCTGCCGGGCCTGGTAATTACAGTTACAGCGTTTACAGCAGGCCTGGACCTGCCGGGCCTGGTAATTACAGTTACAGCGTTTACAGCAGGCCTGGACCTGCCGGGCCTGGTAATTACAGTTACAGCGTTTACAGCAGGCCTGGACCTGCCGGGCCTGGTAATTACAGTTACAGCGTTTACAGCAGGCCTGGACCTGCCGGGCCTGGTAATTACAGTTACAGCGTTTACAGCAGGCCTGGACCTGCCGGGCCTGGTAATTACAGTTACAGCGTTTACAGCAGGCCTGGACCTGCCGGGCCTGGTAATTACAGTTACAGCGTTTACAGCAGGCCTGGCGTCTTCGACACAGATGATCGAGTTGTGCGTCATGTATTTTAACCCTGAATGTTACATTATGCAAATAGTAGACTTTTGTCAAGTGCAGACAAACACAAGTATTATGAAGAAAACACTGTTCACAAGCCAATACTTTATGTTGATGTGTAAACTGTAGAAATGAATTTCAGACGTCAAAATACAATAACCCGGTCCAGATGCGAAAGAGAATACCGAGAGGTCTGTTTAATGGACCCAAATTCGTATATCCACATGTGTTAAGACTGTGTCTCGTTGTCCTGTTCACAGGGAGGGCCAATGTCTGGCTATGGTCCATTGTTCAATGAATTTGAAGGGGTCTTTGCCCGGTTCTAGCAGGACAGTGAAACACTTGTCTCCCTCCTGAAGGGGGCAGCAGCTAAAAACAAAGGACTCTGCTGTGTGTGTGATACACTATCTGGTTAGTCATTAGAGCCATGAGACCCTCTGCCCTGAGCCCACTGAGTTTGAACCCCAGGTTCACCGCCTCTGATGACGCCCCAGTTGGCTACAGGCTGTCACTCTGATGACGCCCCAGTTGGCTACATGCTGTTACTCTTATGACGCCCCAGTTGGCTACAGGCTGTCACTCTTATGACACCCCAGTTGGCTACAGGCTGTCACTATTATGACGCCCCAGTTGGCTACAGGATGTCACTCTGATGACGCCCCAGTTGGCTACATGCTGTCACTCTTATGACGCCCCAGTTGGCTACAGGCGGTTTTTCATACCAAGCCACAAAACAGACCAAGTTGACACTTGCAAAGTATTGGTGTTATAATTTAATCTCCGCCCACTCAGTTGTGTCGACCAATCACATTCATGTCTGCCATTAGCTCAGGTCTGCCCCGAAAACATGTAAAACTCAAAAGGCTGAACAATCAGGCTTTAAAACGTTATGTAGCCAGAGTGTATCGTGTGTTGTATTCATTTTTTACCATAAGGTAAATTCTCGCATTATTTAATGATGTTCTAAGCTCTAGCTGAGGCACAATGTCACCTGTGAAGTTGTTGTGTTTTTTTTCTTATGCCGCTAATTGCTTTAGCTGTTGCATGGACTCAGTACCAGCATTAGCCGGTGCTAATTTAACGAATACCAGCTTATTGTGGTTTATAACAGAATGGGTGTTCAGACACAACCCAGGTATAGAGGCTTTACTGAAATATGATAATATTAATAATAAAAATATTTAATTATGCTCTTCTGTGACCTTGAGACATATATATATTCATATTATATATTTATTTATTTATATATATATATTTCACCTGACACATTATGCTGGGTAACATATGGAATCTGGTGCTGGATTACATAGAACAGATTGTCTGGGTTTTTGTCATTCTCACAACACCTAAGCAGCATCCTTTTGGTAAATAAGCTCTTCTAGTGGAGAGCACAAACTCAATGAAATTGGAAGCTGCAACAAATATCTAGAGTCTCCGTGCTGTGGGATTCCATGGTGGTATTAAATGAAGAGAAAAGAGAGAGAGGGAGAGAGAGAGACAAATAGCTGAAGAGAGGAAACAGAGAGAGAGAGAGACGGAGAGAAAGGGAGAGCTGGAGAGATGAGACACAGAGAGAGAGAGAGAGAGAGAGAGAGAGAGAGAGCGGAGACAAGAAACAGGAGACAAAGAGAGAGAGAGGGAGGGAGAAAGTGGAGCCAGTCGGAGGTGGAAAAGTAATTCAGTGCCACAGGGAAGAGGTGTTCCGGTACTGCTGTTCTACTCCCCTGCTGTAATGAGTCCGAGATTAAACCAGCACAACCTGACATGAGGAAAAGGCATTACTGGCAAGACTTACTCTGTGTGCCAAATGCTACCCTAAGTCTAAGTGTAGTGCGTTTGATTTGACCACAACCCTGTGGGAGTCCTGGTCAAAAGCAGTGCACCCTAATGTGAATGAGGTTTAATTTTAGGACACAGACCCAAGACTTTTCACAGAGTATGATCTCATTATTAAAACATACTGCCTGAAGCAGGAATAATTGAAGACAGAACATGAGGATTGTTTTTTTTGGTTTCTTAAAAAAAGGAGACAAAGGATATAAAGACTGAGGGAATGAGACTGGGACTGTCCTGGTCGCAGGACGTCAGATGCTATTGTTTTATTGCTACCTTGTTTCCTACCGACAAAGTGGATACAGTGATGATGACTGAATGTAGTGGATTATAAACCTGGTCGTTTAGGACTCGGAGGCTAATTGGCTTAAAGCTTTAGAACATCTATGGAATAATGGACAAGAGGAAGTGAATGGTGACCAGAAGTAGATAGATACATTTGTCTGCAGTGACAGTTTTCTAAATAAGTTTCGCATATAGCTAGATGCCAGACCAAACAGTGGGAGGAACCAACTGAATACAAATAAAAAGTCCTAAAAAAATTGGTTTGAGCTGAAAATTCAGATAAATTTGATGATTTTGTAAAACACATTTGTATGCCAAAACCACTGAAATCCATATACAGCATATGATCTAAAACTCTGTATAATGTAATGCGTAAATGAGCTATGGTAAATCCATATTTTAACAATTACACGTTTTTACTTTGGTAGTTATGTTTCCGGGTGACGTCAGGTAAGATGCCCTTAAGTATCTGGTACCAAGATATGTGCGGCATATTATTCAAGTTCATTAAGTTGTGAGGTGGAGTCACTGTGGATCAGACTTGTTGGTCCAGTACAGATGTGAGGTGGAGTCACTGTGGATCAGACTTGTTGGTCCAGTACAGATGTGAGGTGGAGTCACTGTGGATCAGACTTGTTGGTCCAGTACAGATGTGAGGTGGAGTCACTGTGGATCAGACGTGTTGGTCCAGTACAGATGTGAGGTGGAGTCACTGTGGATCAGAGTTGTTGGTCCAGTACAGATGTGAGGTGGAGTCACTGTGGATCAGACTTGTTGGTCCAGTACAGATGTGAGGTGGAGTCACTGTGGATCAGACTTGTTGGTCCAGTACAGATGTGAGGTGGAGTCACTGTGGATCAGACTTGTTGGTCCAGTACAGATGTGAGGTGGAGTCACTGTGGATCAGACTTGTTGGTCCAGTACAGATGTGAGGTGGAGTCACTGTGGATCAGACGTGTTGGTCCAGTACAGATGTGAGGTGGAGTCACTGTGGATCAGAGTTGTTGGTCCAGTACAGATGTGAGGTGGAGTCACTGTGGATCAGACTTGTTGGTCCAGTACAGATGTGAGGTGGAGTCACTGTGGATCAGACTTGTTGGTCCAGTACAGATGTGAGGTGGAGTCACTGTGGATCAGACGTGTTGGTCCAGTACAGATGTGAGGTGGAGTCACTGTGGATCAGAGTTGTTGGTCCAGTACAGATGTGAGGTGGAGTCACTGTGGATCAGACTTGTTGGTCCAGTACAGATGTGAGGTGGAGTCACTGTGGATCAGACTTGTTGGTCCAGTACAGATGTGAGGTGGAGTCACTGTGGATCAGACTTGTTGGTCCAGTACAGATGTGAGGTGGAGTCACTGTGGATCAGACT
Organism: Dallia pectoralis; assembly: GCA_029465975.1. NCBI lineage: Eukaryota > Metazoa > Chordata > Actinopteri > Esociformes > Umbridae > Dallia > Dallia pectoralis. The sequence goes on along the minus strand of CM055731.1, from coordinate 25,959,649 downwards.
TGTTGGTCCAGTACAGATGTGAGGTGGAGTCACTGTGGATCAGACTGGTTGGTCCAGTACAGATGTGAGGTGGAGTCACTGTGGATCAGACTGGTTGGTCCAGTACAGATGTGAAGTGGAGTCACTGTGGATCAGACTGGTTGGTCCAGTACAGATGTGAAGTGGAGTCACTGTGGATCAGACTTGTTGGTCCAGTACAGATGCGAGGTGGAGTCACTGTGGATCAGACGTGTTGGTCCAGTACATCCCACAGATGCTCGGATCAGATTGAGATCTGTGGACTTTGGAGATGCTCCTCAATATTCCATAATTCTTGAGAGGATTTTAGATGTATCATTATAAATACTCTGTTTTTTGCTACAATAGATTTGCACTGACATTCGAATATTTGAACGGTAGTTACATTTATGCAAATTCTTTATTTTCTTTCCGTTTCTTTGATTTTGCTTTATATATTTTATCCATGCAGCTATATGTAAACGCTGTGTTGTAGAGTCACAAGCAGTACAGATGTCAGAGTAGAAAACTAAATTGAACGTCATTAGTTGGAACTAATGAAGGGAACAAGAGCTGGATGAGCCATGAAATATTAAACTCCTACTGTTTTCATGTCAGGCGTTATTTCCACCAGCCACACGTTTCTTATTAGTAAAAAATGGTGGATATATTATAATGCTTTATAAACCGACGCAGTGAACTTTCTTCTCACAATTAAAATGCTGGAAATATGTTCCAAAGGAAGGATTTTCATGGTATAATTAACCAAGGAATTGTCGTCATGTGTTTTGTAAACTTTAACTGAAGATGCTAGTTAATTTTAAAACATAATTCACCCCAAACTGTGCAATATATCAGCAATTGGATGGTTTGAATTGAAATGATAGAAATAAAAAACACAACTGCTGCCTCTCACAAAAATCTAATAAACATGTGTTTTTCTTCTGCACTCGTGCCGCTAAATGACATGTTGTGAGGGAACCAGAATGAAGACCAAAGTCGCTACGTTCTGCAACCTCATTTCCATTTTGATTCACTGTGAGCTGGCGGCAAACTGGACTGAAGCTCTGGGATTGACAATAGTTTGTCATGATATTCCCCTTTTATGGTCTACATTTAACCCTGTATTCCCCTTTTATGGTCTACATTTAACCCTGTATTCCCCTTTTATGGTCTACATTTAACCCTGTATTCCCCTTTTATGGTCTACATTTAACCCTGTATTCCCCTTTTATGGTCTACATTTAACCCTGTATTCCCCTTTTATGGTCTACATTTAACCCTGTATTCCCCTTTTATGGTCTACATTTAACCCTGTATTCCCCATTAATGGTCTACATTTAACCCTGTATTCCCCTTTTATGGTCTACATTTAACCCTGTATTACTCATTCATGGTCTACTTTTAACCCTGTATTCCCCATTAATGGTCTACATTTAACCCTGTATTCCCCTTTTGTGGTCTACTTTTAACCCTGTATTACTCATTCAAGCCTGGTCAAAAGTAGTGTGCTAAATAGGGAAGTGTGCCATTTGATGTCTCTCTCTCTCAGACCTGGTAGCCTGTGAAGGAAGCTTCCACCCTGAAAGTGTTTGCTGGGTAAATATCCCCTATTGCACATCCATCCTGCACTCCTGCAACCTAGCTGTTAATGCAGGGATGACTTCATAAATATATATTACATGAAATCACCACATATATTAAAATAGTGAGTGATCTCTTCTGGGCCTGATGTGAAACAACCGGAGCGTTCTCTCTAACTCTCACTCATTCTCTCTCTCTTCCTTTATCTCTCTCTCTCACTATTTCTCTACGCTCACTCTTCCTCTCTCTTGTCACCCGCTCCGCTCACTCTACCTCTGTGTAGGCAGTGACAACATATTGGACTGGTGAATTGGACAGGACACAACTGGAGAGGACAGGTTTCATTTCATTGTGGACGGCCTTTTCAATTACGTTTGGCCCTCACAGCGGCTGCCCCCCACTGACCCAGAGGGACTTGGTCGTTCACCGCAGTCGGGGGGGTTCCTCATATTACTATGGAGATTGTGTGTTGGTGTATGTCCTTCTCATGCCGAGGGATTACTCTGTCACAATCTAGCACGGTTATAAGAACAGGTGGGGAAGACCAGTAATACAGTGTATAGCAATAAACAACTAATGACATAGTAGTAGTAGAGAATGTATTTTAACGGTTGTATAGGACAACTTGATAACTCAGTGGGTAATACGTTCTAGTTATTGAGCTTAACGTTATCTTTGACTGGTTGTCCTGAGACTAGCCCGGAGTCAGTGAGATGGCCAAGTCTTTGGGTAGAAATACTGTACAGGGTTTGATAATGACCAACTGTTAGGGGGGCAACTGGGGTGACAGTGGAGTGACGGAAACAGCGAGCATGCTGGGTAAGGTGCAGAGGTTGCTGCGTTGCTGTCGACCCGGACAGGAAGTGACAACTGGTTTTGATAGGATGTGGCATACCTCCTCAGCGTCGTGCTGAACACTCATGTGTTTTTACTGTTCTAATTTAGTGTGTTGTCATGTCATTACAAAGTCTGGGACTTTGGTAAATAACAACCAATGTTTTCAGATGTGATTGACCTATAGACAGACCTAACTGAACAGGCAGATAATGACCTAATAGTCAACTTTATAACTAATAACTGAAAGTGCACAAAATAAATGAACATGAGCGATACCTTCACTTCATGAATGAATGTTTAAAATGTAACCCATAAACATGCACTAATATGGTCAAGATACAGCAGAAACGCATTACTATTGGCTGTCGGTCAGAACATTACCCTTGGCTGTCGGTCAGAACATTACCCTTGGCTGCTGGTCAGAACATTACCATTGGCTGTCGGTCAGAACATTACCATTTGCAATCGGACATGTCTGAACATAATTGCAGGCTCACAAGGCAATAATAGAGGCATTCTGTGTCTTCAACTCTGATAAACATCCGACACAATTTAAATCCAATGATCCCTCAATCTCTGACACACCTCCTTGAATCCCACTAGGACACAGAACGGACCTGGTCTGGTGGGTATCTGAACGGATATGTCACTGATACAATTACAATACAATTCTGATATAAATTGAGGAGAACATGTAGTGGCAAGATAAATAAAATAAATGGTCTTATTACGCTGTCAAGTTAATTAAGAGACCTTATCAGAATACAGGGTGGGCAAGATGGCCACCATTTCTATCTCCATGTGGACGACTGAAAGTGAGCATTTAGAGGCTGTGATGAATTCTGACCATAGATCAGTGAAAGTGGAGTCATGGAGTGGAGTCCGCAAAGCGTCTGTTTGAACTAAGAGAAGGAAAGAGAGCGCAAATAAAAAAACATAAAGTTGTGTGATTGAGCAACCTGAATACACTATTTGACAATTGTGTAGTTGGAAAACACCTACTGAAACCACACCCCTTTTAGTGTTGCCAATCACTACTTAAACAATTCCCAACTGCCCCTGGGTCCTATTTGACCTTTCTAATGGCTGTTATTGAAATAACATTGGACGTCGCCTTTGCTTGGATAGCAAAACAAACTGGACGCATCTTGGAACAGCTCAGTCTCTACCTATCCCCAGAGTTCGGCACTCGTTTTCAATCGTAGTCTAAATCATTTTCAGGAGGGCTAGTCCCTGATCGTGACGAACGGAAAATGACTAGCGCGACCACATTCTTAGTCTTGTAGGTTGTACTGACTACAAAGTTAATATAACCTAGCAACACATGCTCTTTACTGGGTAAAATAGTTATCTTTGATAGTACTAAATTTCCCATCCTCACGTTGATAGTAAAAACCTGTCTGGATTAGGCCAGAGGAAGGAAAATCAATGTTGATGTTGTCTTGTGTTCAGTGTGTCATCTAATAGGCTTTGTTCCTTTGGAGATCAATGAGGGGAGAGTCTGTTTGGAGCTCAATGGTCCTCTATTCATCTCTGTCTGGTAACCTGGTTTATCTTACCTTGAGCCCCACACACAGACGAGGCAATATATTCCTGGGTCAATCCTGAAGTACTGGGGGAAAGTCAGGATAACCTATTGTCAATCTTTTTTTATTAGGTGTGCTTGCCAATGGTAAAGCACAACTCTAGATGTATCTCTATGTCTTACTAGGTGTTTGACAATGGCAAGCACGACTATATTTCTGTTTGGTTTATTATTAGTTTTCGTTTTTTCCACTTGCTCTAGAGATTAAACAAAAAATTACACTGTAAAATCAACCCTCAAACCAACCCACTCAAAATAAATCAATGTTTTGTTCACTTTAACAAGACTATTCAGCGTAATTTGCCTCATTTGCTAAATTAGCATTAATAACCTACAAGCTGCTTTGACATATAATGTCAGCCAATGATAAGTTTTCCGGTGCCCTCTGGAGCGAGGCGTGACAAGGCAGTCCTGTTTTACTATTTACCTCATGCCACTTTATGTTCACTGCCATATTCGAGACTGTAACAATTCCTAGCCCTCTAGTGGGCAAGGAATGAAAACCTCTAGTGGGCAAGGAGGGTGTTGCAGTTCCCTGAAGTCACCTGAATCAGATGTGGGTGATTAGAGTGGGCTCAGCAGGTTTTGCTTTGGTGATTATGTTTGTTATATAAGTCACTGGGTCTTGGTGCACGGGGTGGGATATTGTTTCATGTTACCTGTGCATGTAGGTGAGTAATATGTTGTTTGTACGTGTTGCTGTTTTATGCATTTAGTAAGTCGCTACATTGCGCAGTTTGATTTAAACCACTTATCGTGTTGTTTTCTCCGTTCACGGTTTGTTTTACTTTAAAAAAAAACTTTGGATCTGATTAAGAAGCTCCGAATTTGGTTCTTTAAACGGCACTACACCCATGGGTCGTGACAGGGACCTTTGAGCAGTTTGTTTTAGATAGTTTTAATTTAAAAAATCTTATAAATTTCATTTTATTATTTTATTCAACTTTTATTTAACCAGGTTAAAAGAGTACAAATTCTCATTTGCAATGTCGACCTGGTATGAAGCTGGGGATTGAACCTAGGACATCATACAAACAAAGCAATACACACAAAGCCTGCACTCTACCACTGAGATACCAACTCCTCAACATCCTAACAATTGTTAATGAAAGATTAGGCAGTGAATGCTATGGTGACCTTAGGCACGTTAGCATGTTGATAAACAGAGTTCTCTGCAGTGATCTGATAACGATATGTACGTTTGGTGGTTAATTAAGTCAGTTTGAACATGGCATCAGATTACTGAGTGGCCCGAAACGAGAGCCGACCCCGTCGACTGGCGGTGAACCCAGATGCAGACGGTGAACATTGACCCTTTTCTGCTGTTGTGGAATCTCTTCTATCTCTTTCCCTCTGTCTTGTTTCCTCTCTTGGTCTTCTCTCACTCTCCAATCAGGAAAAAGTTAATCACCTATTGTGTTTTATTTCACGTGTCAATTTATTTGGGTCACGCCAGATTACATAGATGCCAGTTGCCCTTTCATCCTCTCTGCTGCATAGCCTCTTGAAAACATAATTGTTTGTAGTGTAAAGTTATCGAGGCCTGAATGCTTTTCTCAAAGTGAACAGAAAATAATGAAGAATATTGCTTCAGGGTTTCCCCCCGCAATTGTTATATCTAACTGCTGAGGGCCGACACGGTCTCAATTTGTTTCAGTTATTTGTCACCTCGCAGAATGTAATCATTCCAAGACAACAGAAAAACACTTCACACACACGCTTTAATAGCACTGACAGTATTTCTGTTGTTATCTTAAATGTCGTTTACAAGGGTTCCTACACTGGCCTAACCTTCCGTGGCAGATTTTCAGTTCCAATATTCCGCGGCAGCTTCGGCAACATTCCACACAACATTGTCCAATCACACTTTATTGTATGGCATCGTGTTGCCGCGGAAACCATCAAGTTACCCTAATATAACACGGGGAGACACACATAGGCCATAAAAACACTACATATGAAATGTTTTTCACATCAATATCCCATGTCTCCCTGAGGAATTGTATATTTACCTATCGCATCCAACACAAGTTCCATAAATTTAACCAAGCCGAAATCACACGAGCACTTCCTGCGAACACTTCCAGCGAACATTTCCTGCGAACACTTCTTCCACTGGATGGGATTCAGATGCAGCATTATTGAAAGGCCCAGTTGCTCGGACTCTCGTTTCCTCGTCTGCCCCTCTGTGTAACGGCACTGTACTGATTGCCTGGTTCCCCTAAAAAACTGTCATCTGTAAAGTAACATATTTATCCAGTGAAGGAAATAGTATGGATGAGATATCGCCCATATGAGATATCGCCCATATGAGATATCACCCATATGAGATATAGCCCATATGAGATATAGCCCATATGAGATATCACCCATATGAGATATCGCCCATATGAGATATCACCCATATGAGATATCGCCCATATGAGATATAGCCCATATGAGATATCACCCATATGAGATATCGCCCATATGAGATATAGCCCATATGAGATATTGCCCATATGAGATATCACCCATATGAGATATTGCCCATATGAGATATCGCCCATATGAGATATTGCCCATATGAGATATCATCCATATGAGATATAGCCCATATTTCACATATCATTCTTTAGTTTAGACGGTCTCACAAAGAGCAGGCTACCGGCCCGGTTCTATTTCGCTCCGCAGACTTCCAGTGTCACAGTGCTTCCTCTTCCCATCGGGAGCAGAAATGATGTCCTGATGCTTCTGATTTAAATGTCCACTGGGCTCTCTGGCTCCCCGTCCATCTGTGGTACCAATATGCAGAAAGATTTTCCATCCAGATTTGGGATGAGTCTTATCTGGCACTTTCTTCCTGATAGTGAGCTAAAGGCCCGGCCAAATGCAGTGAGATGTAGAAACGGTGTTGCCAGTACCAGATCATGTGTTTGCATTCCATCTGAAGTCACCCCTAGTATCTACTGATAGCAGCTCTCTCTACTGTCTCTCTCCATTCACTCTCTATACACTCTCTCCATTCACTCTCTATACACTCTCTCTCCTTTCACTCTCTCTCCATTCACTCCCTCTCCATTCACTCTCTCTCTACTCTCTCTCTACTCTCTCATCATCTCTCTCTCTCTACAATTTCATCACCATCCCTCCTGTCTCTCTCCCCTCTTTCTCACCTCTTCTCCCTTACATTTGTTCAACCTTGTCTCTCTCTCTCTTTTTCTCGTCTCTCTTTCTTATTTTCTATCTTATCACATCACTCTTGTCTTCTTCCTCTCTGCCTCCCACACTGTCTTCATCAGCCTCTAACACAAACAGGTGCAAACAGAAGAAACCTTTGTAGATTGTATTGGCCTTGAACCAAGAAAAACTATCAATTTTTTCTAGAGCGATCCGATTTCTATTAGGTCAATTTGTTACATTCTGCATCTAATTAAGCAACAGCCAATAATGTTCCAGAACAGATGGAGAGAAGACGGTAAGATGCCGCCTGTTGTATGGAATATACTGGTTTAATCAAATAACAAGTATTTATTCTGATACAGGATTGAGTGTTCAGAATTTACAGTAAAAGACAGAAGACCAGATCTGTTTTGGACCTGGATTCTGTTTTCTCTTTTTAGATTCAGTTTTCTCTTGTTATCGGTTGTTTTCTCTTAGGGATTATAATGATATTTGCAGTTTGTGGTCAGAAGCAGATTATCAGAAACAGGATGGAGTCCTCTCTCCTTTTTCCTCTCTCCTCTCTCCCCTCTCTCCCCTCCCATCTCTCCTCTCTCCTCTCTCCTCTCTCCTCTCTCCTCTCTCCTCTCTCTCTCCTCTCTCCTCTCTCCTCTCTCCCCTCCCATCTCTCCTCTCTCCTCTCTCCTCTCTCCTCTCTCCTCTCTCCTCTCTCTCTCCTCTCTCCTCTCTCCTCTCTCCTCTCCTCTCTCCTCTCTCCTCTCTCCTCTCCTCTATATTCTCTCCTCTCTCTCTCTCTCCTCTCCTCTCTCCTCTCTCCTCTCCTCTCTCCTCTCTCTCTCATCTCCTCTCTCCTCTCTCCTCTCTCCTCTCTCCTCTCTCCTCTCTCCTCTCTCCTCTCTCCTCTCTCCTCTCTCCTCTCTCCTCTCTCCTCTATATTCTCTCCACTCTCCTCTCTCTCCTTCTTCTATATCCCTAACTCTCTCTCTCAATCTCTCTCTCTGTCTCTTTTTCCATAGACAAAGGTTCATGTTTTTTTTTTTTTTTTTTACAAATGCACCTCTAGCTGTAATCACCACAATTATCCCAGCGAGGGCCCTGATTGGCTGCTGTGGGCCAACTCATGACTTCTCTGCTAGGTCTGTGATTTGGCTCTGACAGATTCATATAAAAGGCCTGTGTCCCGAATTGTACACTTTTGGCTTCACAGTGCCCTACCCTTGCTCTGGCCAGCCGGAGCACACTATGTAGGTGACTAGTGTGCAATTTGGCATGCAGCTGGGAAAGAGTAATTAAAGTATGGAAATGTTGTGATTGTTCAACAGATGGCAGGTGGCAGTGAGGAAAGTCCTGCTTACATGTTGTGTGAATGTCAGCCTGACAATTTCGTCGCTGATGTTTGTGTCCGTAATGTTGCATTTTATAATCAATTACATCATTTGTTTTGATTTGTTTTTCAGATTTAGAAACGGAAGAACGGGGATAACAGAAAACATGTTAACATTTGTTATCTTTTCTTGTCATCAGATGCTTGTATTCGTTGCAATGCTGAACTAGTAGAAACGATGTGATTTACAGTCATCTGCCAATTCAATTGATAATAATGTTGATTATTGACAGTTCTGATAGAGATAAATGCTGGGATGGGAGATTGTAACTTTATAGAGACACCAGATTCATAACAGAGCAGTAAGCGTTCGCCTGTATTCAGCATAAAAATACGCTGAAATATTATTTATACTGGCTCCCTTCAAGGCTCTTTAATGCCCTCTACAGGAGGATATATGAACTGCACCTTTGTGACAAGGTAAAAACATTTTAGTTGTTGATCTGATGTCTGCAAAAGCAGTAATTAGTAATGACAGCTGACCTCAATTGTTTTGATAATGGTGAATGGTGTTTGGTTAGTGGTGATGCTGTTTATCTCAAACCAGTCCGAATCATATCAGTAAATAAACACATCTGTCTGGAGATGAAAACTTGAAGGGTCAGCTTTTCAAACGCTTTTCCCAGACGCTCCTCCCAGATGCTCCTCCCAGACGCTCCTCCCAGACGCTCCTCCCAGACGCGCCTCCCAGATGCTTGTCCCATGAGCTCCTTCCAGACGCTCCTCCCAGATGCTCCTCCCAGTTGCTCCTCCCAGACGCTAGAGGCTGGTCGAGGTGAAGACTGGCTGGTCCGTGAGGTGGCCTTGGCTGGGTTGACAGCCTCTAGTCTAGATCCATGGAGAGTTGTATGAAAGAGCTTTATAAGGCCTCTATAAACAGACTGATGCATTGTGGGAGAAAAGCTTGATCATTTGTCCCACATTCACATAGACTTGATTGCAAACCAACATGCTGATCGGGTTTTCCACTAGGGCCATTGGCTGTTGGGTTTAACAGCAGCAAAGCGAATCAAAGGGACATTTGTATCTTTAGTTCATGAACCAGGAAGTGTGTGTGGTTCTCTGGAGAGCCAGCGTCACGAGTGCCGTTCAAATGCTGAGAATGTGTTTCTTTGTTTTGCTGAGAATGCGTCTCTTTAATTTATGAAATCAAATCACACAAACCCAGTACTCAGTCGTAACAGAACCGGGTCCCGGTTAAACGCAACATATGTTGGCTCAATGGAGTGTTTTTAAAAGCAGTAATGCCTACAACGCACACTTGGATTTCATCCAGGCCCAATTTTGGTTTCATTTTGGCAGATCTGCAAATTAACGTCAGACATTTGTCCTTAGATTTATCGTCATTTATATTCCTGGCAGTGGCCAAAACCCATGGGTGTAAATAAAACCTAAGCGCTAATGGAATCCGAATGTTAAATTATGCAAATGAGTTCTAGAACCCATTAGGAACATGGACAATTTTAATAAATTGGGTATCTGTTCTGTCCCTCACCAGGCTAGTTGGCGCTGGAAAGCATAGGAGAGGTAGATTACATTTAATGCTAATTGCTCTCCATGATGCTATTGCTGCCTGTTGGTCCTTAAGATACAATAATATATTATTACAAACTTTCAGGAGAGGTTTTAGGTTATAATAGGCGCCAATAGTAAAGTATGCCAGTGACAGTTCCATGCTAATCTGACAGGGCAATTAGAGCATATTTTATAGTGGCTTGTCATTCTGTCTCTCAGCTATTGGCCTGTTTCAACGAGGATTCCTGAATATTCTTCCTACAAACATGTAAATGTTTACGAGCATGATTCCGTGGAAGTCTTTCAGAATGGCTCAAACACCTGGAACAACTGGGGTTCTACAGAGGCAGATTGCTTTCCATGAGCTAAAGTAACCTGGGGAATACGTTTTGAGTTTGAGAACAGTTCTGATGAAGAGGGTGTGTGTTCTCATGCCAGTGTGTGTGTGTGTTATGAGACTGTTGTCCACTAGATGCCCGCTGTTCTGCCAACCTGGCATCTAAAGGTTGCAACGAATGTCTTTTTCCGCAGGGGGGCATTTGTGTTGTCAACTTCACCCTGAAGCAACTCTGCAAACAACTGAATTGCCTGGGCTGGACTAGAGAAGCTCAGTCTTCTAAACACACACACACACACACACACACACTTACTGACACTTAAGCTGCTTACTCTGTATAAGAATGTTTGTCCGTGTCCCAGATCACACCCTATTCCCTAACAGAGTGCTCTTCTTTTGACCCAGGCCACACAGCAATATGAAGGTACTAGGGTGGCATTTGGGTCGCACAGTCTAAATGCACACTCACACATATCTGTGCACTGTTGCAGAAGTGTCATCTAGGCAGCAGATCCTCTTAGCATGAATGTAGTGGTGATACATATTCAAGACTATTGCAGTGTGGCTGATTTTGATAATCTGGCGCCCGCGGAAACAAACCCTCTGGTGGGATTAAACGGAACACAGTGGAAAAATCTGTAATCCCACTGGGTTGAACCGGTCCTCTGTCCAGGGGCAATTTTATTTGCGTTCCCAGAGTTCACGCTGTCTCTTGGACTCTTCGTCTTATCTTTTGGTTCACCGATGCCAGGAGTTTGCCAAAATGAAGTCACTGGTAATTGTTAAAACAAAAAAGTAAGAGTTAGAGAGCATAGATTTGTTTTGTCTGCTTAGTTCCGACCCAGCTTGATGTCAGAGCTAAAGGCACAGCACTGCAATTTCTCTTCACTGAGGATTTCTAAGCATCCACTCAACTCCACTGTTGACTGAAATATCTGGGAGCTGTTTGTGTTCATTTACATCAACTCTCTTAGCTATATGGCAACCGTAACAAGGGCACGTCATTTAAATGCGCAGTGTAAAGTTGTTCAGATTGAACAACGCTGTGAGTAAATTCACCTTAGATTTATGAAAGGTATCGTCTTGTCCTTTGTAAAAACATTTTTCTTCAGATTTTGTAGACAATCTGCATTGCCTCAGACTTGGTGTGGCTTTATCCTAAAACGAACAACCTTGTATATTATTAAAAATGCATACTAATGACAATTCATCTGAGAAGTAAAATGATTGACTAGATCTACTGTAGCTCTCTGTACACCCAACGCGTCTCAACACTGTCAGTTCCAGCAAGGTGCTGTTAAATGGCGATTAGTCCCTCGTTGGGCCCGGATCGAATTAGACAAACTGGTTAATAGATTTTAATGGAAATTACTTGACCAGTATATTCTTAAACCGACAGTGTGATGCCCCAGTTTAATGGCATCTGCATTCCTGGTTAATTGCACTTGGTGATTGGTGGACCTCCAGAGTTCTGACTTCCATACTAATTAAGTAATGATTGGCTATTCCTCAATGGAAACAGGTGTAGTGTAGAAACCATAGTGTTTTCATTTGTAACCAAACATTTGGGAAACCAGAATGTGGTGTCATTATCCTCTAGTAGGCATTCCCTGGATGTGCTGAGAACGTCCCCCGGATGTGCTAAGGAAGTTCAACGGATGTGCAGAGGAAGTCCCCCGGATGTGCAGAAGAAGTCCCCCGGATGTGTTGAGAACGTCCCCCGGATTTGCAGAGGAAGTCCCCCGGATGTGCAGAGGAAGTCCCCCGGATGTGCAGAGGAAGTTCCCGGATGTGCAGAGGAAGTCCCCCGGATGTGCAGAGGAAGTCCCCCGGATGTGCAGAGGAAGTCCCCCGGATGTGCAGTGGAAGTTCCCGGATGTGCAGAGGAAGTCCCCCGGATGTCAGGAACACGAAAAAAAGCTGCTGAAACCATGGCAATTGCAAAGGTGTAATATTTGATTTCAATTTAGAGTTCCTCTTTGACAGGCCATTGCAGACATGTCACAGATCAACATTTCTTGTTGAGTCAAACTATTCAAACTTCTTGTGTCCACATACTTTATCAGCGGGCGGTCTCTCCGTAGGTGACAGGTAAAGAGCTGTACAGACAGATGCACATTTTCATTACACACTGAGCAGAATAAGCTAGAATCAACAAGCAACTAATCCAAACATGTTTACATAGATTTTATAGCACTGAGGGATTTGGTGACACGGTCGTTGATTATATTCCCCTGTGGCACTTCTACACCAAACACTATTAATCTACTTATGAAATCTACAGAGGGAATAATGTTTAATATGGAGATTCATGAACATGCCAGACCACAACAGCTTTAACCCTGGTGCGTGTGTGTGTGTGAGTGTGTGGGTGGGTGTGTGCTTGTGTGGGGGTAGATGTGTGTGTGTGGGTGTGTTTTTTGGTTTTTCATGTGATCCACACAAACATACCAAAACCTGATCATTTCGTACCCAGAATGATTTTAAGTCCTAACATGGAAAAAAGGTGTGAAAATACAATGGTATACAATGAATATACCTAATCTTTCCATTCCTTTCTATTTCAGTTCATACTGTATACCTTATCTATTTCAGCTCATACTGTATACCTTATCTATTTCAGCTCATACTGTATACCTTATCTATTTCAGCTCATACTGTATACCTTATCTATTTCAGCTCATACTGTATACCTTATCTATTTCAGCTCATACTGTATACCTAATCTATTTCAGCTCATACTGTATACCTTATCTATTTCAGCTCATACTGTATACCTTATCTATTTCAGCTCATACTGTATACCTTATCTATTTCAGCTCATACTGTATACCTTATCTATTTCAGCTCATACTGTATACCTTATCTATTTCAGCTCATACTGTATACCTTATCTATTTCAGCTCATACTGTATACCTTATCTATTTCAGCTCATACTGTACACCTTATTTATTTCAGCTCATACTGTATACCTTATCTATTTCAGCTCATACTGTATACCTTATCTATTTCAGCTCATACTGTATACCTTATCTATTTCAGCTCATACTGTATACCTTATTTATTTCAGCTCATACTGTATACCTTATCTATTTCAGCTCATACTGTATACCTTATCTATTTCAGCTCATACTGTATACCTTATCTATTTCAGCTCATACTGTATACCTTATCTATTTCAGCTCATACTGTATACCTTATCTAATTCAGCCTATATAACCCATGTCAGCCTTTATTCGGCATACATTCTCCATACATCCTGCATACATTCTGCATACATAACCCAAATCAGCACTACAGCAAATGCGTCCCTTCCTTTTGTCTCCACGGCGACCTGATCTGATCCCAGATTACATTTCCTTCCCAGCATGCCGAGCTCCATAAATCAAGACAATCTGTGGCTGCTGAAGTTGATTTGGCCTGATGGAAGTGACACAGTCGAGGCGGACCTGCCGGGGTGGTTGCCGATCGCCGCGGCGATAGAGAGAGAATGAGTGCATGTGTCAGAAATGCCACCCTACTCTCTACTTAGACTACGTCAAAAGTAATGCACTTTTTGGGGGGTAGGCTGCTATTTTGGAGACGGGCCATTTTTATTGGGGCCTGATTGTGGTGAAGTGCTGTGTAATACAATATTTATGGCTAGTCGGTTCCTTATTCTCTCGCAGGGCTATTTCATTGTGCCATTCGCTGTCTTCTCCTATCAACTTAATAGAAGTCAGACAGGACCTGGGACAGGCCGTACGGGCAGAGTGCACTCTCAATCCCAATTTCAACCAGTACAACAAACACTCGCCATTCCTCAATCGTTGTGTGTTTCTCCCGTGTATGTTGTTCCTCGTGCGTGGAAAAGCACCCGCAATCATGGAATGACGGATGTGTTTTGAGTGGGAGGTTTGAGAAGACACGTAGCTCTGTGATCTCCGGTGACAAACACAAGATAGATATGAAAACATACATGTGGTTCGGTCCATCATCACGCAGGCCTTACCCAGGACAGGGACACACATAAATGAGACACTAAATAACCCAGCTGTTCTCGGATCAGTCATTGCTATACTCTAATATATTATTCATATCCTCACCAGAAGAAAGAAATGGTGGAGTGTCTGTCACTGATTTCATGCACTAGGGAAATAAAGACATTTCATTGCAACCTTGGCAATATATAAGACTTGGTAAGGTGATAAACTTGTCCATCCTCTCATTTTTTATTAACACATCTGATTCAATTGTATATGGAAACATAAACATGCTATTATTCCAAGCCACAATGAAAACACCTCCGGCCAAATTATATCCACTTTCTCACTTTCCTGATGTGCCGTTATAAAGCCCTCACCTTATTGTATTTGTTGTTAAACAGTGCCATTTTAGTTCAGGAGCTCCGATGTGCATCATTAATAGTTCTCCTGTCTGAAACAACCTCCAGGCTTACAATGTTCCTACCTAGCCAGACTGGAGTATTGATTCTTTCCTGGCACTTAATGGCTGACCGGCACACCTGAAGACAGTGATAGATTGCCATATAATTTGCCTTCAGCACTGGACTGGACAGAAATTCTCAACAGTCCTGTACGATATACAGTACCAGTCAAAGTTGTGGACACACCTACTCAGTCAAGTATTATTATTTATTTTTTAAACTATTTTTTACTATTTTTCACACTCTAGAATAATTGCGAAGCCATCAAAACTATGAAATTGCACATACGCAATCATGGAGAAACCAAACCAGTGTTGAACCAAACGTATGTCGTATTTCTGGAGATTCTTTAAAGTAAGTATCACCGTTTATGTGATAACAGTGAGCTCTTCGCGTTGTGTCACCTGGGTGTTATGTTTGTGGACTGCATCACAGACCTGACATAGTATTATATATTATATATAGTATTATACTGAGTCCTGTGTTCCTACGATGGCAGAGCGTCCAGGATACAGCAGCCCTGGTGTCGGCCCAACTGGGACCAGGAAGCATTATTCAAATATGTCATCTGCTAAATTACTTAACTGTGCTGTAGGTGAAGGTTTGAGTCATGATATATTCACTGTATTTCGGGGGAGGTTCACATTGCCTGTTTATGTCTGGAGGCTATGAATAATGTATGATTATGTATCCCTGAAACTGGATGGCAGCTTTTTGATATTCATATATATAATTTATCTATACACTTCATGAATATTGTTATAATCAGATTTGGATTGAAAATGTTAATCCATGACAAGTAACCAACCCCGTCCTATTCCCCTTACAGTCATATTCCCCCTCACAGTCCTATTCCCCCTCACAGTCCTATTCCCCATCACAGTCCTATTCCCCATCACAGTTCTATTCCCCATCACAGTTCTATTCCCCCTCACAGTCCTATTCCCCCTCACAGTCCTATTCCCCATCACAGTTCTATTCCCCCTCACAGTCCTATTCCCCATCACAGTCCTATTCCCCCTCACAATCCTATTCCCCCTCACAGTCCTATTCCCCCTCACAGTCCTATTCCCCCTCACAGTCCTATTCCCCATCACAGTCCTATTCCCCCTCACAATCCTATTCCCCATCACAGTCCTATTCCCCATCACAGTCCTATTCCCCATCACAGTCCTATTCCCTCTTACAGACCTATTATGGGCTAATATGATTTTTATTAGATAGTGGAAGCTACTACATATCTATAAATTATGGATTAAAATGTTAAGAAATGCATTGTAAAAGCTTAACACATTCCAGTGTTTGATTTTCTTTGTAACTACAAGGAATCCTAATTAAGTTCCGATTCTAGACTTCGGAAATTACTATAAATTAAATATTAAAATAAAGTTTGTCCTTCTGTAAAATGTTGCTGCAAATCAGCTCAAATATGTGGTCTCTATCCCCCCGTTGTCAGGATTGAGGCTTTCGAGCAGGTTGAGGACACAAACGCAGAGTGCTTGCAATAACAGGGTTTATTTACTCCCAAAACAGGAACGGGTAGCTTCATACCAAGACAATCCTAACACTTAACATAAACACAGAAGAACAACATAATTAACAAAACCTCCCCTTAGTGAGACAGAACATACTAAACACAGAACACCAGAATAATCACGCAATACATAACAGGACCAGCAAACGCAAAACAAGAGAAACATACCTTAACAATGACCGACACTGAAAGACAGGAACCGACAGAACTAAGTACAGGGACTAACGAGCAAACACAACCCAGGTGCGGACAATAACACAGGTGAACGAACAAGTCCCTAATTTTCCCTCTCTCCGGATGCGGGGGAGGTGTCATCACCACCATGGAGTGCGAGGACAGGGCTCTGTCCCTTACAGAATCCCCCACCAAGGGGCGCGGCTCCTGAAGCGCCCAAAACACAAGAGCAGAATATAATCCAAGAGTTGGACATGGGCAGGACGGAGAGACGGGTCTCGGGCAGGACAGAGGCTGACAGACCAGGAGGCCGCCCGGTCTGGTGGATGCCAGTCAGGAAACCGGACAGGCGGAGACGGATCAGGTGGTCGACCGGGCGGGAGCAGGTCTGGAGGCCGGACAGGTAGAGACGGGTCATGGGTTCTACCCGGTGGGAGCGGGTCAGGAGGTCTACCCGGCGGGAGCGGGTCAGGTCTACCCGGCGGATGCAGGTCAGGAGACAGGTCAGGAGGTCGACCCGGCGGATGAGGGTCAGGAGGTCGACCCGGCGGATGAGGGTCAGGAGGTCGACCCGGCGGGAGCGTGTCTGGAGGTCTACCCGGCGGAAGCAGATCTGGAGGTCTACCCGGCGGGAGCGTGTCTGGAGGTCTACCCGGCGGGAGCGTGTCTGGAGGTCTACCCGGCGGGAGCGTGTCTGGAGGTCTACCCGGCGGGAGCGTGTCTGGAGGTCTACCCGGCGGGAGCGTGTCTGGAGGTCTACCCGGCGGGAGCGTGTCTGGAGGTCTACCCGGCGGGAGCGTGTCTGGAGGTCTACCCGGCGGGAGCGTGTCTGGAGGTCTACCCGGCGGGAGCGTGTCTGGAGGTCTACCCGGCGGGAGCGTGTCTGGAGGTCTACCCGGCGGGAGCGTGTCTGGAGGTCTACCCGGCGGGAGCGTGTCTGGAGGTCTACTCGGCGGGAGCAGATCTGGAGGTCGGACAGGAGGGTGCAGGTCTAGAGATCGACCAGGCAGGGACGGGTCGGGAGGCCGTGCCGGAGGACACGGTTCAGGAGGCCGTGCCGGAGGACACGGTTCAGGAGGCCGTGCCGGAGGACACGGTTCAGGAGGCCGTGCCGGAGGACACGGTTCAGGAGGCCGTGCCGGAGGACACGGTTCTGGAGGCCGTGCCGGAGGACACGGTTCTGGAGGCCGTGCCGGAGGACACGGTTCTGGAGGCCGTGCCGGAGGACACGGTTCTGGAGGCCGTGCCGGAGGACACGGTTCAGGAGGCCGTGCCGGAGGACACGGTTCAGGAGGCCGTGCCGGAGGACACGGTTCAGGAGGCCGTGCCGGAGGACACGGTTCAGGAGGCCGTGCCGGAGGACACGGTTCAGGTGGCCGGGGAACCGGCTTTGGCCCGACAGTAGTCCTTGGCCCGGCAACAGTCCTTGGCCCGGGAACTGGCTCGGCCAGGATGACGGCCTCGGGCATTGGACGGGGCTCGAGGACAGGACGGGGGACCGGACTGAAGTCAGGCAGGGGGACAGGACTGGAGTCAGGCAGGGGGACAGGACTGGAGTCAGGCAGGGGGACAGGACTGGAGTCAGGCAGGGGGACAGGGCTGGAGTCAGGCAGGGGGACAGGAGTGAGCTCTGGGTCTGGAGTGAGCTCTGGGTCAGGAGTGAGCTCTGGGTCAGGAGTGAGCTCTGGGTCAGGAGTGAGCTCTGGGTCTGGAGTGAGCTCTGGGTCTGGAGTGAGCTCTGGGTCTGGAGTGAGCTCTGGGTCTGGAGTGAGCTCGGGGACTGGAGTGAGCTCGGGGACTGGGACAGACACGGGGACTGGGACAGACACGGGGACTGGGACAGACACGGGGACTGGGACAGACACGGGGACTGGGACAGACACGGGGACTGGGACAGACACGGGGACTGGGACAGACACGGGGACTGGGACAGACACGGGGACTGGGACAGACACGGGGACAGGCTCAGAGACGGGGACAGGCTCAGAGACGGGGACAGGCTCAGAGACGGGGACAGGCTCAGAGACGGGGACAGGCTCAGAGACGGGGACAGGCTCAGAGACGGGGACAGGCTCAGACTGGGAAACGAGCTTAGGCAGAGAAACTGGGACTGGGACAGGCAGGGAAACTGGGACTGGGACAGGCTCAGGCTGGGAACCTGGGACAGGCAAAGACACAGGGACTGGCTCTGGCAAGGACACGGGGACTGGCTCAGGCAAGGACACGGGGACTGGCTCAGGCAAGGACACGGGGACTGGCTCAGGCAAGGACACGGGGACTGGCTCAGGCACAGAAACTGGAGGGAGCTCGGTGACTGGCCGAAGGTGTGGTGCACGGCGGAGAAGTTGTGCCCTCAGGTAGTCCAGGAGCTCAGGGCAGAGATCTTCTTGTCCCCTCCTCCACACGAAGAACTCCTGATGCCACCACCTCCTTTCATCGTCCATCACCGCCACCTCCTGGACCCAGGCCAGAAAGTCGACAAATACCCCCAGATCCTCCCGTAGAGCCCTCTCCAAGGCCGGGGAGGTAGCCGATGGTGGCGTGGGCCTGGAGGACACCGGATAGACCGGTTCATAGGGGCCCGTTTCGAGCGGCGGGGCGGCAGCCATCTCATGCTGCGGGGCGGCGGCCATCTCATGCTGCGGGGCGGCAGCCATCTCATGCTGCGGGGCGGCAGCCATCTCATGCTGCGGGCGGCGGCCATCTCATGCTGCGGGGCGGCGGCCATCTCATGCTGCGGGGCGGCGGCCATCTCATGCTGCGGGGCGGCGGCCATCTCATGCTGCGGGCGGCGGCCATCTCATGCTGCGGGGCGGCAGCCATGGGTGGTGAGGTGGGGGACAGAAACGTGGAGGTTGAGACGGGAATCAGCTGGAGGGTGAAGGGATCCCACCGGAACTCCCCCCAGGTACTCCTCATCCTCGGACTCGTCCTCTGGCTCGGAGTCCTCTGCTTCATAGGGCTCTATGAAGAGCCCGTGCATTAACCCCTCGTCGGGGTTTTCGAGCCGTAGGCTGGCCCACGATACTGCACCCTGCTGTGTTCTCTCTTTTGGGTCGGTCATTCTGTCAGGATTGAGGCTTTCGAGCAGGTTGAGGACACAAACGCAGAGTGCTTGCAATAACAGGGTTTATTTACTCCCAAAACAGGAACGGGTAGCTTCATACCAAGACAATCCTAACACTTAACATAAACACAGAAGAACAACATAATTAACAAAACCTCCCCTTAGTGAGACAGAACATACTAAACACAGAACACCAGAATAATCACGCAATACATAACAGGACCAGCAAACGCAAAACAAGAGAAACATACCTTAACAATGACCGACACTGAAAGACAGGAACCGACAGAACTAAGTACAGGGACTAACGAGCAAACACAACCCAGGTGCGGACAATAACACAGGTGAACGAACAAGTCCCTAATTTTCCCTCTCTCCGGATGCGGGGGAGGTGTCATCACCACCATGGAGTGCGAGGACAGGGCTCTGTCCCTTACACCCGTCACCTCTGTCTGTAAGCCTTCAGATAACAGCCACACATGGAATCTACATCCTAGCCAACATCAGTCCATGTGGAACCTAGATGTGTTTGTCAAGCACCAAGGAATATTTCTATTTCACAGGAGATCTACATGGAAACGTGCCAGGGAATTAAAAAGAGAGACTGAGAGGAAGAGAGGAAAAGAGAGAAAAGGGAAGAAGAGAGCCAAGGAAGAGGAAAATAGATTGTATACACATCCCATTACAAAACAAATGTACAGGCATGGATGGACAAATAAGCTGCTAATTCATACAGGAATGGAACTTTAATTCAATTCAACCAAAACTGGGTGTCATTCTTTCTTTGTTAAGCCATGAGAGGAGTGATGCATGCTGGGCTTTAGCCTCACAAGCTGAGCCAATATAGGACCATGTAGCATACAGAAGCCTGCAGCAATGACCTGATGACAGTGATCAGAGCTCATGTAATTACCTCCCTGACGGAGATATCTGCTACAATCTGACCTCATGCAGATGCTATTTAATTACTAAAGACCATGTGTCATAATCCCTTGACGTTCTAGAACTTCTATTTTAGTGTTCCAAACCCTGACAATTACAGTTTCATATTATGTATCACGTGGGCGTTGCGGACTGAGCGATTCCAATTTGAAGATGACATCCAATTGAGCGGACATTCGACGTTCATCTTGAATGCAGTTTTTCGCCACCGTTTTTCAACCAACAGTTCTGTGATGTAGATTTAATGGAGCTCACTGCAGTGGCAGCGATATTTGAAATGTGCGAAACATTCAACTTTATGCTAATTTACAGTATGGCGACTACCAGGGCAGTGTGCACATAGCATTAGGCTATTTAGGGCAGTGTGCACGTTGCATTAGGCTATATAGGGCAGTGTGCACGTAGCATTAGGCTATTTAGGGCAGTGTGCACATAGCATTAGGCTATTTAGGGCAGTGTGCACATAGCATTAGGCTATTTAGGGTAGTGTGCACGTAGCATTAGGCTATTTAGGGCAGTGTGCACGTAGCATTAGGCTATTTAGGGCAGTGTGCACATAGCATTAGGCTATTTAGGGCAGTGTGCATGTAGCATTAGGCTATTTAGGCCAGTCTGCACGTAGCATTGTGTGTGTGTGTGCACATTAGTGTGATTCTGTGTGTGTGTGTGACATGATAAGATTTGCACTCACTGTCAAACCGAAGCCCATCGATCATAGTGTACAATATTAGGACCTATCTACAATAACTGACATCCAACAGACCAAATCACTCCTATGGTTTGTGAATGAGTTGGGATTTATTTATTCCCTATGTGTCACAGGTAGCTTTGTCATGCACACATACGTCACCTATTTGTTATTTATGATACGACGTCCAATTCAGACAACCAGCCGTGGTACATGTTCACGTTCGCTCAATCTACATTTGTTTTGTTAATTCAACTAGCAACATAAAATGCGTGTGTATGATGTGGGTAAGTATTGTGGACGGGACAACGCTCATATATTTCCTAGAGGTCCCCCCTCACTTGATGTGGGTAAGTATTGTGGACGGGACAACGCTCATATATTTCCTAGAGGTCCCCCCTCACTTGAGGTTCCCTCTCAACCTGAGGTCCCCCCTCACTTGAGGTCCCCCCTCACTTGAGATTCCCTCTCAACTTGAGGTCCCCCCTCACTTGAGGTTCCCTCTCAACCTGAGGTCCCCCCTCACTTGAGGTTCCCTCTCAACTTGAGGTCCCCCCTCACTTGAGGTACCCTCTCAACCTGAGGTCCCCCCTCACTTGAGGTCCCCCCTCACTTGAGATTCCCTCTCAACTTGAGGTCCCCCCTCACTTGAGGTTCCCTCTCAACTTGAGGTCCCCCCTCACTTGAGGTTCCCTCTCAACTTGAGGTCCCCCCTCACTTGAGGTTCCCTCTCAACTTGAGGTCCCCCCTCACTTGAGGTTCCCTCTCAACTTGAGGTCTCCCCTCACTTGAGGTTCCCTCTCAACTTGAGGTCCCCCCTCACTTGAGGTTCCCTCTCAACTTGAGGTCCCCCCTCACTTGAGGTTCCCTCTCAACTTGAGGTCCCCCCTCACTTAAGGTTCCCTCTCAACTTGAGGTCCCCCCTCACTTGAGGTTCCCTCTCAACTTGAGGTCCCCCCTCACTTGAGGTACCCTCTCAACTTGAGGTACCCCCTCACTTGAGGTTCCCTCTCAACTTGAGGTACCCCCTCACTAGCCAGATAACGACTCCCAGGTTACACATGCAGACTAGGCTGTAAATGGAGCAGCCCTCCTGGCATTTGGCCCAAGTCCACATGTGTGGTTCCTGAGTCTTCCACCTTTCAGAGCTGTGATTGATGAGATGACCGGGGAACAAGGTGTCTTTGTCTAAAATGTCTGTCAGGGTGATTTACATCTGGCCCTTTTCGCAGTGCACTACCGTTGACCACTACCCCCATTGACCCTGGTCAGAAGTAGTGCACTACCGTTGACCACTACCCCCATTGACCCTGGTCAGAAGTAGTGCACTACCGTTGACCACTACCCCCATTGACCCTGGTCAGAAGTAGTGCACTACCGTTGACCACTACCCCCATTGACCCTGGTCAGAAGTAGTGCACTACCGTTGACCACTACCCCCATTGACCCTGGTCAGAAGTAGTGCACTACCGTTGACCACTACCCCCATTGACCCTGGTCAGAAGTAGTGCACTACCGTTGACCACTACCCCCATTGACCCTGGTCAGAAGTAGTGCACTACCGTTGACCACTACCCCCATTGACCCTGGTCAGAAGTAGTGCACTACCGTTGACCACTACCCCCATTGACCCTGGTCAGAAGTAGTGCACTACCGTTGACCACTACCCCCATTGACCCTGGTCAGAAGTAGTGCACTACCGTTGACCACTACCCCCATTGACCCTGGTCAGAAGTAGTGCACTACATATGACCACTACCCCATAGAGCCTGGTCAGTAATAGTGCACTAGATATGACCACTACCCCATAGACCCTGGTCAGAAGTAGTGCACTATAAAGTGTGTAGGTGTTTGCTTAGGAGTCATGTCAGTCATTGTCCATTGTGAGAGATTGTCACCTCTCCTCTGAGAATAATCTCAACAGTCAGGAAACCCATTCAGATCATTTACTAGACAATCTTGACTATTTTAGGAAATGTTCATGTTTTCTTTAGTATCTCTAATGAAAGTAAATGTTTTATTATTTATTGATTTTTTAAATCACTAAACTGACGTTTAGGTCTGTTATCAGGGGAAAAAATTAAAGACTAGGATGGGGAATCGGACTGTGAGCGGGAATAGGACTAGAAGGAGGAATTACACTAGGAGGGGGAATAGAACTGTGAGCGGGAATAGGACTAGAAGGAGGAATTACACTAGGAGGGGGAATAGAACTGTGATGGGGAATAGGACTGTGATGTATCAGTTGATGGTGTGTGTATCAGTTGATGGTGTGTGTATCAGTTGATGATGTGTGTATCAGTTGATGATGTGTGTATCAGTTGATGGTGTGTGTATCAGTTGATGGTGTGTGTATCAGTTGATGGTGTGTGTATCAGTTGATGGTGTGTGTATCAGTTGATGATGTGTGTATCAGTTGATGATGTGTGTATCAGTTGATGGTGTGTGTATCAGTTGATGGTGTGTGTATCAGTTGATGGTGTGTGTATCAGTTGATGGTGTGTGTATCAGTTGATGGTGTGTGTATCAGTTGATGATGTGTGTATCAGTTGATGATGTGTGTATCAGTTGATGGTGTGTGTATCAGTTGATGGTGTGTGTATCAGTTGATGGTGCTGTTTAATGATGGTAGAAGCTGTCCTTAGGACGGTATCTTAAGGTCATTACTGTCCGCTAAGCTCTATGAGCTTATAACTTGATAAATTCAGGAGAGCATTTGCCCTTCAAGCCGGCCCATTGGCTGCAGGCATACCTCTGTTTAGAGCCCTAATCTAATGCCAACTGTCTGCTCGGGAAGAAAAATTGAAAAATTGTTTGTGAAAAATGAGCATCCCCTAATCAGAAATACGGTCAGCTTCATTTATTGGGCCTCCGAGAATTTCTTCTTTTAGGCCTCAGAGGAAAAGTAAATGGAGGCAATTATGGCTGATTGATTTCAAATGCCAACGGACCCGCTCTACACAAACGGTTCAATGTACAGAACGAACTGGCTCTACACAAACGGTTCAATATACAGAACTGACCCGCTCTACACAAACGGTTCAATGTACAGAACGAACACGCTCTACACAAATGGTTCAATGTACAGAACGAACCCACTCTACACAAAAGGTTCAATGTACAGAACGAACCCACTCTACACAAACGGTTCAATGTACAGAACGAACCCACTCTACACAAACGGTTCAATGTACAGAACGAACCCACTCTACACAAACGGTTCAATGTACAGAACGAACCCACTCTACACAAACGGTTCAATATACAGAACTGACCCGCTCTACACAAACGGTTCAATGTACAGAACGAACTCACTCTACACAAACGGTTCAATATACAGAACTGACCCGCTCTACACAAACGGTTCAATGTACAGAACGAACCCACTCTACACAAACGGTTCAATGTACAGAACGAACCCACTCTACACAAACGGTTCAATGTACAGAACGAATCCACTCTACACAAACGGTTCAATGTACAGAACGAACCCACTCTACACAAACGGTTCAATGTACAGAATGAACCCACTACACAAACGGTTCAATGTACATAACGAACCAGCTCTACACAAACGGTTCAATGTACAGAACGAACCCACTCTACACAAACGGTTCAATGTACAGAACGAACCGGCTCTACACAAACGGTTCAATGTACAGAACGAACCAACACAAGCTGCAAAGAACACAGTGTCTTTCATTTCAATTACTTAAAAAATACACACTAAATATTTATTTTTAAATCCAATACCAATATCATATTTGCATATAAACATTTAAGATGATTTTAAAAGATAACTTTCACTAAACAGATAAGATACGATATAAGATATATAAGATATAAGATACGATTTGTTAGTTTTATAGTTGTAATGTAACTGAGGTACAACACATAGACAGTATGGACACAGATGTGGTTTTCTGTGAGCCCTTATGTCAGCTAGCTGGTGTCACTGAATTCTTCACTGCATATCTGCCATGACAAACAGGATTAGGGAAAACAATCGATTTGGCACCTGCTATCAAAGCTAGCTTCCATTTGCCTCCTCTACTCCTCCCCGCGAGCCAGCCACTCCCCAGCCTCTTCTCCTCTCCTCTCTCCACCCCGTCTCCTGCTACTCCATTCTCCTTCACCCAGCCAGCCAGCTAGCCACTCCCCAGTCTCTCCTCCTCTCCTCTCTCCCTCCACCCCGCCTCATTCCCCTCCATTCTCCTCACCAGACACCCAGCCAGCCCATCCCTCCCAGCAGATGCCAGGTTCATTCACAGGGCCTCCAGTGTCTCCCTGGTTGTCTCAGTGGACGACGGCTGGCCAGAGCTAATTGCAGACGCTACCTGATGGTGACAGGCCTAATCAAGTATGATGAGCACACAGTTCTCTCCCTCTCTCTCTCCCCCCTTTCTCTTTCACACAATTGCTCCCCTCTCTTTCTCTCTTTCTCCCTCTTTGTCTTCCTTCGTTCTTCTCCTGTGCCCCACCTCCTTTCCAAAACTGCCTCTCTTTGAATGGAGAAGCTGGTTGTTGTTTCTAGTCAGCTGCCAGCTGAAATGAATGCACGCAGGCCTTGCTCTGAAGACGGGCAAAAAAAGTGTCTTACGTGCTCTGGAACCAGTGAGACACGCGTTCCTTAAGTGCACTAGAACCAGAGAGACACACGTTCTTTAAGTGCACTAGAACCGGAGTGACACACGTTCTTTAAGTGCACTAGAACCGGAGTGACACACGTTCCTTAAGTGCTCTAGAACCAAAGTGACACACCTTCCTTAAGTGCTCTAGAACCAGAGTGATACATGCTCCTTAAGTGCTCTAGAACCAGAGTGACACACCTTCCTTAAGTGCTCTAGAACCAGAGTGACATGGGTTCCTTAAGTGTTCTAGAACCAGAGTGACACAGGTGTTAATAGGGAGGGAGGGAGGGGGAAGAGAGGGAGAGGGAGAGAGAGAGGGAGAGAGAGAGGGAGAGAGAGGGGGAGGGGGAGAGAGAGGGAGAGAGAGAGGGAGAGGGAGTAAGAGAGGGGGAGAGAGGGAGAGAGAGTGAGAGCAAGAGAGAGAGAGAGGGAGAGAGAGAGAGGGAGAGAGAGGGGGAGAGAGTGGGAGAGAGAGAGAGGGAGAGAGGGAGGGATATTTAGTCAACATACTTCATGCTAGTAACGTGTTGTTTGACATGGATTTGATTAAATTAAGTGGATTGTTTAGTGGAGAACAAAAATGCTGAGATTGAACAAGATCTGAGATGACACAACAGTTATTATTATAGAAATAGAAAAAGCTCAATGATTTAAAATAGATAGAGTTAATAGAGTTAACACAGTGTATTCTACTGGGGTTATTTAGGCAAAATAAATGCAGCATTTCTGACAAAAGATTCAGTAGAATTGTGGAAGTCGAATTCCCCCCAAAGTCTACTACAGTTAATACAGTAAATATCACACTCTGATATCACATCTGACAAAGACACAAGTATCTGAACCGAGCAGCCACCTGCCTGTCTCCTTCTGAAATCCAATTGATGACATCATCCCATCCAGCGTCCTGACTGCCTTTCTCTCCGTTGGCTCTGAGGCGGGCCGACCACAGAGATTACCACGCTGCCTGTGTGTTCACATCTGTCTGTTGGTGTGCGTCTGTGTATCCGTCAGTGTACGACAGCCAATAGAGCTGCAGGTGTGTCTCACAAAGTAATCTCTATAGTCTTCATTGAACACAAAACAGAGGTATGTGTACATTGACAGGGAAAACAATTCTTCCTGATATCCTAAATGAGTTAGTATCATCGATTTGGTAACTACCAAAGTCCAGCTTTATTTCCCACCTTTTATAAACACTATTCCTCTACATGTCTTGCTATTCATGTCTCTCTCTGTCTCTGGCTATCTTTCTCTTTTTTTGTCTTTCTCCTCGTCTCCCCCTCTCTTTCTCTCTTCCTCTTTCTCTCTCGCTCTTTCTCATCGTCAATCTAAAAGGCCAGAGGTTGATATAATAGCCAACACATTGTTAGCGCCATGTTGGAATCTCTCATGATTCAAACATATATATGAGCACAGCCTCCTATATGCTGTACAGATGTGGCTGTACAGGTCATTATGTCTGGTTGTTTATGGACAGGGTCCCTACTGCAAGACGTGAGCGCACATCACTGACTTGGGATCGCAGACGACGCTGAGGGGGGAAGGTAAACAGCGCCAGAGCACAGAAACTATATGTCAAACAGTAAGTTCTATGCATCCATTTAGAGGCTCTGTCAGGTCAGCCGTTACCGTGGGAATACCGAGGAAATGCCAAGTGCAAGTATGGAACTGTAACTGCATTTGTCTGTGATGTCCAGCCCTGTACAGACTGTAATTATATGAAACCGCTCTGTCTTCTCGCCATTAGGTTACTTTCCATTTCTCGTAACCTTTGGTATTGGAGAGGCCAGCTAAAGCAAAGGTTGATTACATTTATTATCTGAGTAATAGTGAGTCAAGGGCCTGAAATCGATCGGTAATTGTGGCATTACGGTTATACTCCGCGATCACGGTCACAAATGCAATCACTGCCGTAGGAGCCCATGTGATCGTGTGTCTGATGATGTACGCTGGGGAAAGGTGTGAGGAAGAATTAAACCTAACCTCTGACCTTAACAGGAAGTCATGCAGAGTGAGGGCATCTGATTGGATCTGGACGTTGACACCAAATAAGGGTTTGTGACATCAGCAGGCGACCTCAGATCAGTGTCCAATAATCACTGATCTTTGAATAATGTGTTTAAAATTGTGAACAATGTCAGTAAAGCGTGTGCTATGATTACAAATAGTGATAACAATCTAATACTGCAGCAAATCTCATTCTTATCATACTACAGACATCACATTCATGGTGTTTGAAGATATCCAGATAAGAGACATCACTTGTGTAGAAGATGCTAATGGCGTAGCAGAGCATTGTAATGGCTGACTGACGCAGACAGTTAAGTCCCACAGTAATTAACTACAAATGGTTGTATGGCAGATAGAAACGCCTCAGTCACGTCCCAGAGAGAGGAAGAGAGACAGGGAGAGGTTGAGACAGAGAGGAAGAGAGGGGGAGGTAGGGAGAGGGTGAGACAGAGAGGAAGAGAGGTTGAGCCAGGGAGAGGGTGAGACAGAGAGGAAGAGAGGGGGAGGCAGGGAGAGGGTGAGACAGAGAGGAAGAGAGGGGGAGGCAGGGAGAGGGTGAGACAGAGAGGAAGAGAGGTGGAGCCAGGGAGAGGGTGAGACAGAGAGGAAGAGAGGGGGAGGCAGGGAGAGGGTAAGACAGAGAGGGGGAGGCAGGTAGAGGGTGAGACAGAGAGGAAGAGAGGGGGAGGCAGGGAGAGGGTGAGACAGAGAGGGGGAGGCAGGGAGAGGGTGAGACAGACAGAGAGAGGGGGAGGCAGGGAGAGGGTGAGACAGAGAGAGGGGGAGGCAGGGAGAGGGTGAGACAGAGAGAGAGAGAGAGAGAGAGAGAGGAAGAGAGACAAGGAGAGGGTGAGACAGAGAGGAAGCGAGGAAAAGAGGAAGAGAGGCAGGGAGAGGGTGAGACAGACAGACAGACAGAGGAAGACGTGAAAAGGAGGGGGAAAGAGAAAGCATGTCAGCGAGATCCCTAAGCACTGAGAAACTGCTCATTAACACAGTAGACTTAAACACAAGAGACCAAGTCACTGGGGACTGTGATTCAGACAGACAATTAGTCATAGAATAATATTCATTTAGCTAAGCACGATGCACTGTAGAGATATCATATCTAGAAAACAATCTGTGCCAAATACAAGAGAGAAAATAGTTTAATTCAATGTTATCACTGTCATATCTTCAACATCCCAAAAAAAGTCACATTTTTTATTTTTATAACAAAGAAGTCACCATATTCCCAGATCACACACACTCCTCCGTCTTCTGTCTCCCTACTGAACCCATCTAGAACAATTTGGTTCATTAGAATACTGTATTGCTGTCATGAAGAACGACTAGAGAAACACTGGAAAAGCAAGTCAATTATTCAGTATTCTTTAGATGTCACGAGAGAAACCTTTGTTTTGAAGGAAACAGGAAGTAACACCGTGGTGGACACCCGGAAAACATTGGCAAGTCCCTGTTCCCCGACCACCTGGTCCCCATGTCCCCCCGACCCCTGTCCCCCGACCCCTGTCCCCCCGCAGAATCCAAAAGGCTACATTATTCCTCTGAAGAAGCAGGTGAGCCGAGGGTTAAAAGCCACTGAGACTGAGTCGTCATACAAAACCGAACACTATTCCTTACCTAGTGGCCGTGTTGGTTCTGATCTGAAGCAGGGCACTTGGTCAGGAAGAGGATGCCATTTGAGACACAAACACTCACACAGTCTTCTAGGAATGAGGAGGCAACAACTCAGAAATGAGGATAAAGAGGGGGCCTGTTTAAAATTCTGACACCTTCTTGCTATAAAGTAGGATTTCTGAGCCACTTGGGGCTCTGGGAAGACTTGAACAGATGCTGCCAGTAAATGTGGGCTTTGTAATTTCTGACAAGCCTTGCAGAATGGAAATGTCATCGGCTTCATGCTATGCCGGGCTGTTAATATTCAAACCGTTGAATGAGAGAAAAAGGTTTTATGTGGTTTTGTCTTTAGGCATGGCACACGCGTGTTCTATGATAATACATGGGTTTCTCACAAGACAATTCCCTTAAATGTATATCAATTATTCACTGGAATATCTGTAGGAGTGTGCGCACTATGAACAATTTGACAAACGTATGAGACTCTGGGCTTAAAATGAATACTGTGAACTGATTCTGAAAATGTTTCAAAACATTTTGAGTATGTCATTATTCTATATATATATATATATATATATGTATATATATATATGTGATCATTCTACATATATGTATGTGATGATTCTACATATATGTATGTGATGATTCTACATAAATGTATGTGATGATTCTACATAAATGTATGTGATGATTCTATATATATGTATGTGATGATTCTACATATATGTATGTGATGATTCTACATATATGTATGTGATGATTCTACATATATGTATGTGATGATTCTACATATATGTATGTGATGATTCTACATATATGTATGTGATGATTCTACATATATGTATGTGATGATTCTACATAAATGTATGTGATGATTCTACATATATGTATGTGATGATTCTACATATATGTATGTGATGATTCTACATATATGTATGTGATGATTCTACATATATGTATGTGATGATTCTACATATATGTATGTGATGATTCTACATATATGTATGTGATGATTCTACATATATGTATGTGATGATTCTACATATATGTATGTGATGATTCTACATATATGTATGTGATGATTCTACATAAATGTATGTGATGATTCTATATATATGTATGTGATGATTCTACATAAATGTATGTGATGATTCTACATAAATGTATGTGATGATTCTATATATATGTATGTGATGATTCTATATATATGTATGTGATGATTCTACATATATGTATGTGATGATTCTACATATATGTATGTGATGATTCTACATACATGTATGTGATGATTCTACATATATGTATGTGATGATTCTACACATCTGTATGTTGTGATTCTACATATATGTATGTGATGATTCTACATATATGTATGTGATTATTCTACATATATATATGTGATGATTCTACATATATGTATGTGATGATTCTACATACATGTATGTGATGATTCTACATATATATATGTGATGATTCTACATATATGTATGTGATGATTCTACATATATGTATGTGATGATTCTACATATATGTATGTGATGATTCTACATATATGTATGTGATGATTCTACATATATGTATGTGATGATTCTACATATATGTATGTGATGATTCTACATATATGTATGTGATGATTCTACACATCTGTATGTTGTGATTCTACATATATGTATGTGATGATTCTACATATATGTATGTGATGATTCTACATATATGTATGTGATGATTCTACATATATGTATGTGATGATTCTACACATCTGTATGTTGTGATTCTACATATATGTATGTGATGATTCTACATATATGTATGTGATGATTCTACACATCTGTATGTTGTGATTCTACATATATGTATGTGATGATTCTACATATATGTATGTGATGATTCTACATATATATATGTGATGATTCTACATATATGTATGTGATGATTCTAACACAATCCCGTGTTAGGTTTTATTAATAGAACCCTAACTCTAACCCTAATCAGGAGTAACACAATTCCACAAACGCTGACGTTGACATATTTCGTTGTCCTCCACAGTCGTAGCTTATTGATTTCCAGGAACTCCAACCATGTGACCACAGCATCCAGACAACTGGGTTCAATCTTTGCTGGGTTTCTGAATTGAAAAAAATTGAATTGTGAATGTACCAATTTTATTGTGGTTAGATTTCTGGTCCCCCCCGGGGACACGAACCGACCGGGGCGATGGTATCAGCTGGTTTTGGCACAATAGGCGTGTCTCTTGTCGCACAACTCTCCATTGTTTGACCTTATAGCTGTTGCTAAACACATCGTCAGACTTATTGTAAAATAAACAAAAAGTTTGTTTGTCTGTTGTTTTGTCTGTTTTGTTTTGTTGCCTGTGAAAAACAGACATTTTTAGAGCGTGAAGTGCATCTCTTAAGCACCCTGTCTTCAAGGGTTTGGAACTCCAAGAATTGGACATCCGTCATGGACGAGACGAAGAACGTTTTCAAGGACGAGTGTCTCTAGCGCTGAGGTATCTACAGTGATGGTGGGCGAGGTAGAGTGAGGAGCTGTCCGTGTCCCAAACCACTGCTAGCAACATAAATTTGTCATTTTGCTCCGGGCGGTTATTTCCCGGGGGACGTTTGAAACGCCTCATCAGACAGAGCGATGTTGCCTTTCACCGGACCTGTGTTGTCCACCTAAAGCTCGGGCGCCACATTCATCTGTGAAATAACCCAATCCCTTTCACTGCTCGTGGGCATGTTGTCGGAGTGCCTCATCTGTTATGGACATTAGAGAACCGGCCGGTGAGTGTGTCTCTGACCAGGCAGGCCTGAGCCTCGGTCTATCTGAGGGTGGGGTGTGTGTTAAGTCCAATGCTTTTAGAGCTCAGCTCATTTATTTTTTGTCACCAAATAATTGCGGCATTAGCCATTGACCAAACCGGCGTAATGAACCAGCTAAATCCACCCGTTGCCAAACGGTTCAATCTACCAAATGGGATCTGCTAAGAGACACATCTGGTGTCTGGATTAAAGATAATGTTGAGGATTTGTGAAGCTAATCTGACAGTATCACATAAACAGGGGCCTTTGTCTGTGGAGGATTCAGACTCTGTAACTGTAAAGCGCTATGAGACCCTACTGCTGAAATACAATCCGACCGGTTGGTTGACAGTAAACTCAGAAGAGGCAGTTATTTCCTCCAACTAGTTTCCTTTTACTCTGACAGGAGCACAGAACGCCTACCCTCTCTCAGCTCTCCTGGGGCATGTTTCTTGAGTGTTCCATTTGTCTTGGATGTTGACGCGAGTGGCGCTCTGTCGTGCCGGACGAACTGAGACATGGGAGAGTTAGACCCGAGCCGCATTAGGTTCTGAGAATTAAACGTGTGAATTGTAGTCCTGTTATTGACGGGTGTCAATCCTAAGACATTCCTAGTGTTTAAAACAAATGCACTTTCTTACGAGGATGAAACAATATTTGGCACCATTATAGAATGCTACCACATGCTGGGATAGTGTGAATACAGGGCCAATACCACAGAGGCGTTCAGGCTTCGCTCGTCTGCTGCCAACTTCTAGATCTAACGAATATGTCCTATCGGACTGGTCAAAGAGAATTCCAGAGTTTTTACGAAGGCCCCGTTGAAGAACAAAGGGCATCTGACAACGCCAAACTAGGATACTTATCGTGAACTTGGAGTAAAAGAAATGCACACACACACACACACACACATACACACACCACCTGGATGTATTTAGTGATCTTCCTCAAGCCTCCATCTGGTACAGTAGGTGGGTAGGCAGTAATATTGATCAACGACCCCACGATCGGACGTGGCGATAAATGATCTGAGAGGAGGAGTATTCTCCAGAGGTCCACTTCTTGACACGGCTGTAGATTATGTTCTGCCACAGTTCCATCATCACTCCCAAGTGCAGCATGCGCGTCACAAATCACCCACTGTTCCCTTATCCAGGGCCGTCGGGTTCCTGTCAAAAGAAAATTACAGGAAATAGGGTGCCATTTAGGGAACCACCCGAGTCCTCAAAGTCATATGAGGGAAATGGAGGGAAAAGGTCATTTGGAGGCGAAACCAACCAATTAGAAATGTCTCCTCAACGGTTTGCCACTGCCTAGCACTCCGGACCGCCGGGACCGGTTTGGACTTGCTTTGTACATTAAAGAATTCATGATTTGAAACTGTAGCGCCGCAACTCCAGACATCCCATATGACTTTGCTTGGTGCCTGAAGCGCTGGAGTTGGCGTTCCAAATGGCACCCGACCGTTTGTGGCGCCCCAATGCGCCGTACCCTCTCCTCACGGGCCGTGGTCAGAACTAGTGCATTGATAAATGACAGGGTTTCATTTGGAATACGGAGTGGGGTTTTTCATTCCTAGAGCACCGTGACATTGATCTATCCGCGAGTGTTTGGTTCCAGGACCCGGCACACACAACTTTGCTCTGTGAACATTAAAAGAACAGATATATGAATCAGGCCGTAATGATTTTCTTGTCCAGCTCACATGTTGACCTGTACATTGGGTGTACTGCCATAACGTATTAGCCTCCGACACCAGGAAACAGATGGAGTTCCTTGGGAAGACTGATCAGTTCTTAGGACAGAGTGCTGCCCCAGGGAACTACTTACGATAATGTGACCCAAGCCGTTGTGCATTGATTGATGGATAACTTACAGCAGAAAAGTGTCATAAAAGTACATTTAACCCGTTTTCCATTAGCATTTGTTCGACAAGCTCAAGAAAGAATAGCGTGTATCAAGTACAATTAACTTATTTTGGCATCAGTTATTGTACGAGACGTTTATGATTTAATAGCCTCCATCAAGCACACCGAACTGATTGAGCGTCTGTTGTAGCGGAGATGTCTGTGGTAGAATATTATCTTAGGATTATAATTAATTTATAATGCAGCAGAGGGAGACGTTTGAAATGGAACGGAGAACAGTTCACTTGTTTGGCATCAAATGCAACAGTTGTTGTCTGAGACGTTCGATCTCTGGTTGATCTGGTCTGAGGTATGACATTGTATCGGGTCGTTGTTCTGGTGGGGAAGAAATGTGATCGATGAAAATGCTTTTTGTGTTTCATGGGGGTGGGTGGGGGGTGCATGGGTGCCCATGTGTGTGTGTATGTCTGTATGTCTGTGTGTGTGTGTGTGTGTGTGTGTGTGTTTATGTCTGTGTGTGAGTGTGTGTGTGTGTGTGTGTGTGTGTGTGTGTGTGTATGTCTGTTTGTGTTTATGTCTGTGTGTGTGTGTGTGTGTGTGTGTGTGTGTGTGTGTGTGTGTGTGTGTGTGTGTGTGTGTGTGTGTGTGTGTGTGTGTGTGTGTGTGTATGTGTGTGTGTGTGTGTGTGTGTGTGTGGTACCAGACCACCACTCTCCAACCATTGTTTAGTTGTATGTAAGGTTTAATAGACATTTAGATTAGGATG